>OX411548.1:8127533-8322533 GCA_948146395.1 Fragum whitleyi | reverse complement strand
ATATCTCTACAAGTATAATAGCTAGGATCATGAAACTGCATGGGTGTATAGATCTAACCAAGGGGTAGTGCAGTGTACAATAACCATAATTCTACCTGGCCAATTTTTGAGTTATTGCCCTTTGTCGTTTTTCAGACTTGAATCTTGTCCGGAGTATATCTGTAAAAGTATAATAGCTAGGATAATGAAACTACATGGGTGCAAAAAATATTCATTCAAAATAACCTCAGTTCTATTCAAACCCCCAGTTAATACTAAGCAGTGTGACGGGCGTATCTTGTGACAATTTGGCACCTTGTTCCACACTATTTTCTACCCTACAGAATGGTTATTTTTCAAATTAAATCCACTTTAAATTTTCGTCTGCAAAACCTTTGAATTTGGACAGGTCCAAAATTTTGTAAAACAGGAAAGGGTTAATATTTAAGCTTGACTTTTTTAACCCTATGTATTGTAGTCACCCTATCTTTATCAACATTGGTGATACGCAAAACCTATTTATGAGCTTTAGGATCCTCCACATGGGGTACTCTTGTTCTGTACACAGTTTTTAGCTCCACTGGCTGAAAGCCACTGGGGCTATTGTCATGGCGTTGTGTCCGTCGTGCGTCAGTCCGTCCGTGCGTCTGTGCGTGCGGTCGTAAACTTTTTCTTTAAAAATCTTCTCCTCGGAAACTACTGGATGGATTTCAACCAAACTTCACAGAAATGATCCTTGGGTGACCCTCTTTCAAAGTTGTTCAAGAAATTTTGATCCAATGAAAAACATTAATTTAATGGGCGTGGCTAATTTCCAAATATGGTAAAAAGTGACTTTTCTCAGGTTCTAATTGATGGATACCAATTGAGTTTTACATGAATGATCCTTGGGTGATCCTTGATCAGTCTACAAAAAATAATTGTGATCAGATGAAAAATATGTATTTTATGGGCGGAGGTCATTTCTCTATATGTTATATAGTGGAAACTTTGAAAATCATTTTCTCAGAATCTAAGTTATAGATATCAACAAAATTTTACATGAAAGATCCTAGGGTGACACTTTATCAGTCTACCAACAATTTTTTTTGATCAGATGAAAAATATGTATTTTATGGGCGGAGGTCATTTCTCTATATGTTATATAGTGGAAACTTTGAAAATCATTTGCTCAGAATCTAACTGATAGATATCAACCAAATTTTACATGAATGATTCTTGGGTGACCCTTTATCAGTCTACCAAAGATCATTGTGATTGGCTGAAAAATATGTATTTTATAGGCGGAGGTCATTTCTCTATATGTTATATAGTGGAAACTTTGAAAATCATTTTCTCAGAATCTAATGGATAGATATCAACCAAATTTTACATGAATGTTTCTTGGGTGATCCTATATCAGTCTACTTAAAATTATTGTGATCAGATGAAAAATATGTATTTTATGGACGGAGGTCATTTCTCTAAATGTTATATAGTTGAAACTTTGAAAATCATTTTCTCAGAATGTAAATGATGGATATCAATAAAACTTCATAAGTATGATCCTTGGATGATCTATTATCATGCAGCCAAAAATTATTGTGATTTGATGAAAAATATATCTTTTATGGGCAGAGGTCATTTCTCTATATGTTATAATAGTGGAAACTTTGAAAATCATTTCAACATCAGTAGAACCCAAAATATCTAAAAACTAGTCAAAACCTAGATTTGCTATTACAAGAAATTCAAGCCTGTGGAGCGACACAAGCCTTTCATGGCTTTCTAGTTGAAAATTTAAAATAAGGTATTTGACATGATTGTAGCCGCGGCAATAGGGCAGTTGGTTGCGCGCCTGACTTCTAATCCAGGGTTCAATCCCCGGCCGCGGTACTTATCCTTTCTGACATTTGTCTTCCACCAATGGGTAGATAATCGTAAACCTAAGTGGAATAGCAACTGGAGGCTAGGAAAGGGATGTGGTGGTAGTACTGGTGTGAGAAATACCAGGAATCCATCGTTAGGTGCTCCAGTCGTCGCGATATAACTGAGAGATTGTTGAAAGCAACGTAAAACCCCAATTCAAATCAAAACTTGACATGATTGTAATAGTTCTGCAACTTTTCGGAAGTCATAAACTTTTAACTGTGTGATCCGAGATTTCCTAATGATTTCAGTTAACATAGTGAAAGATCATGAGTTCTGAAACGTTGCAGAACTAATATGGGTCCACAACCTCAAGATCCAAAGCAAAAACCTTTATATTCTCTTTCAGGGAGTTCAAAGGTCACAAAGACCCTGTGGGTCATCTACCAATAGGTCAACAAGAGGCAGTGAAAAAGTGTATGGAGGAGGTAGGAATGGTGTTGGTTAACCCTTTCCTGTTTAATCCCTGCTTTTTACGTGCCTGTGATTTTATGATCGAGAAAACATTGTGAAAAAAGAAGAAATTGCTTCTGACAAGCAATTTCTTCCTTTTCCACACTATTTTCTACCCTACTGAATAGTTATTTTTCAAATTAAATCCACTTTAAATTTGCGTCTGCAAAACCTTTGAATTTGGACAGGTCCAAAATTTTGTAAAACAGGAAAGGGTTAAACATTCCACCAAATCATGTTTCTTCCTCCCCCTCCCATGAAAATTCCACAAAAACTAGAAAAACAGGAGTATAGGATAAGAGCAGATTGCACATCTGTGCAGAATACCATACAACTTTAAAATGTCTATGTTAAAATATCTAGGTCATGTACTGTATTGGAACCTAGGAGAACTTCAGTAATCTATCCTTATGAAATGCTATTAGATTTGTAGGGTTTTATCAGTCAATAATTCCTGGTAAAGTCAATGAACAAACAAACATAAGCCTTATAGTGTATAGTTTGTTGTAGTGTAAGATAAATTTATATTTCATTGAGTTCACAACAAAATGCTGTAATTATTTCCTGAGTGGCGGAGCAACAAGAGAAAAGAAAGCCTTTGTTGTTCATGACATGAAATATGAATTGATCTTACATGAAAAACAAAATATATTCTATTTCTATCGCAAACTAAGACAAAATGAACAAAATGACATTTTTTTTCCAAAGTGAGTCACTTTGCACATGATTGCTATGCATCGTGTTTAAAGACCTTACTCTTTGTGTTCTGCTTAGATAAAGTCAGATAGGGTGAAATGAACAAAAGCAGGATATGCATTTTTAGCTCACCTGAGCACGTAGTGCTCAAGGTGAGCTATTGTGATCGTACAATGTCCAGCGTCAAATAAATGAAATCGACCCTTAATTTTCCCTTACCCTTAACAAAAAGGGTGAAAATAGGAAAATCTTCAAAATCTTCATATCAAGACCCTGGGGTCATATTTGGGCTCTACACTTGAAAAATCTTCTCTGAAACAAGAATTTGGTATGTAGCATTATCTAATGGGCCTCTACCAAGTTTGTTCATATCAAGACCCTGGGGTCACATTTGGGCTCCACTGGGGTGCATCCCTTTCTACATAGAATCAAAGAGCGTAAAGGCATATCCTTCTTGCACTTGGCTGAAAATATTCCATGGTTTTGATCTCATTTAGAAATTATCTCTTTGTTGACATCTACTTATTTAATTAATTTGATGTCCCAGGGATCAAAGGAACTCAGGTGAGCGATCTAGGACCATCATAGTCCTCTTGTTGATGATTTTGCTGGCAAGGTGGTCAGTTTATCTTAATGATAATTTATTGTTATTCCTGGGGAAAAAAAAAAAACAATTCTAAATCATTGAGGAACAACTGCTATTTACAGATCAAATGGTTATTACAAGATGAGATAGTATCCAACCTACGTCATATATCCCCCATAAAGAGTGATGCCCTAGACTATGTGGTTAAACATATACAAACATCTGGTATGATGGGTAAAGCCAACATTTATGTAGACAATGTTCCTCTACAGTTTGTGTATGGGGCAGAACAAAGTGAACAGAAATTTGTGGAGGTTTGTGACTTGCAGTAGTGGACCCGTAATAGTTCCGCAATGATTTCAAAGTCATTAACTTAAATACCTAATGATTTCATAAGGAAACCTAGGTTAACATTGTGAAAGACCATGAGTTCCAAAATGTTGCAGAAATATTATGGGTCCACTTCCTTTAATTGTGTATTTGGTTCCTTTCCTGAAACTTACAAAACCATGTAAATTTTTAGAATTTGAATAAAACTATCAGCCTTTTTTTTAAAAAAAAAAGGAAATTAATAAGTGACATTATAAGAATTTATTAGTTGGCTATTTGACTGTCAATTATAGTTTTCTAGTAGAACTTGGCTCTCAACCTTTAAGTAACATTTCCAAAGACATATTTTCTTTTTGTAGATGCCAAATGCATACATGTGATATTTCCATGGGCTCTCATAGGGAGATTAAGACCATTTCGTAGGGAGATTGGGTCTCAAAAAGGGAGATTTTGCGTAACGCGCGTTCTGGCTAAAAATGGGGTTTTCGCAATGCACATCTACACCATAAACTGACTATAATACTTTCCATAAAAGCCGCCGTCATAGCGCAGTTGGTAGCGCGTCGGACTGTCATTCTAGAGGTCCCGGGTTCGATCCCCGACGGTGGCACTCATTCTTTCCGACTATTTGTCTCTCACCAATGGGTTGATAATCGTAGACCTATGTAGCTGGAGACTAGGAAAGAATGTGATGGTTGTACTGGTAAGAGAAATACCAGGAATCCATTGTTAGGTGCTCCAGCCGCCGCGATATAACTGAAATAATGTTGAAAGCGGCGTTAAACTCCATTCAATCAATCAATCAACTTTCCATAAAAGTTTCTTTTCTTTATTTTTTCACTAAAAGAATGTTATCATTTAATTTATTTTGATAGAGGATAGTAATGCTACAGAATTTGGTCTTATAATTTCAGAGAAATAGATGTTAAAAATTCATTTTTTAGTTCTATGCAAATTTCAGGATCCCACAATGTAGGTGTTTTTCATTTTTTTTTGTAAGATAATCAGTAGAAAAAAATATCTTTCCAAATTTAAAAGATGTAGGCCTTGCAACTTAGGAGGAGACTGTTAAAGGTTTTCTTTATTTCTTTGAGTAATCTACAAACCCAAAACACAATGCATATTTTTAATGGAGAGAACTTTCAAGGGGTTTGGTAGTGAAGAATTAGTAGGTAATACTGCATTTATGCATTCATACTTTATGCAAAGTATGAAATTCTAGGCCTTGTAATTGGATACGTTTTATTTCACTCTGTTGCCATGGCAACCAGTTCTTCATGATTTACAATATTCTGTGAAATATGAAAAGGCCTTGTCATAAGGATCATTTTTGTATAGATGGTGTATGCAATCCGATGACTAGCTGCAATAATGTACCCCTCTTTCTGATATGCTACCGGTCGAGCCTCCCACATCAGATTATCAAAGGAGGGGTACGTTATCGTATCTAGGATGGACGGACAAAGAGACAGACCAATTAATCGGAACTTGCACTTACTGCTACTGAACTACACTAAAAATAAATGGTTTTGATAGGAAATTGACGATAAACGTTGAAATTAAGGACAAAATTTTCTGAGTTCGCGGACGTTAAAGACTAACACAGTAGAAAACGGAAAGTGAAAGAGCTACCTCTGCAAATTATTCCATGTTGATTAGCTTAATGAGAAGCTCTGTGTCAGTAGCAAAGAGCCAGTCCACAATTTTCTATTTTCTAATCTGTAACATTTGTGCTGACAAATAACTTGATTGAATCATTCGATTTCAATTTCGAGAAAGCCGGTCGCTGATTCATAAATTGTGTGTTAAGTCTGCAAACGGAGTGTAGGACAAAACCCCACCAGGACAATACCCCACCAGGACAAAACCCCACCAGGACAAAACCCCACCGGGACAAAACCCCACCAGGACAAAACCCCACCAATATGTATTATAGTGTAATGGTTGAAAGTGTGTTATGAAAGAGAATATTATTTCATTCCTAAAATACCACAAGTGTTTTTTTTTTTTTTTTACCACACAACACCATTTTAATACATGTCATGATAAGAATTGAAAGAAAAAGAAAAACTATCTGTCCTTTAACTGATTTTTTGTTGTTTTGTTTGAAGAGATTGTACACTGATTTAAGCAATCTTTCAGTCACAATGAAGCAGCTAGAGCACCTCACAATGGATTCCTGGTATTCCTCACACCAGTAACACATGCACCATCACATCCTTTTCTAGCCTCCAGCTGCTATCCCACACAGGAATACGATTATCAACCCATCGGCGACAGACTAAAAGTCATAAATGACAATTGCCGCCATCGGGGATTGAACCTGGTAGCTTAAGATTAACAGTCTGCAATGCTTATCTTGGACAGAGAAAAAAAACTGTAAAACAATATGTTTACTCCACTATAGTGCAAAGGGAATTACTATAGGTTTGTAGCCGGAATCTTACGAAATATTTCATCAAAGGAATGAAAGATTGCGAGTAAAAATCAGAAGAAAAAAAGTATTCAGTTGATTTATATGAAATCATCAACAAATTATTAATCCATTTTTTGATTCATTGCATTAAAACATAATTAATTCAATGATGATTTCAATAATAAATTGATTTGAAAAAGTGGTGGGGTTTTGTCCTACGTGCCAAATATGGTGGTGGGGTTTTGTCCTGGTGGGGTTTTGTCTGGTGGGGTTTTGTCTGGTGGGGTTTTGTCCTGGTGGGGTTTTGTCCGTACCCCCTGCAAACGACCCCAGCGAGATCCGGTGAAATCGCCGTGGCATTTAAAAAGCGAATGTCCTATGTTTCTTTAATTTCAATATCAATAATTTAATTTGAATGACAATTTGAGAACGCATGAGACAGTTTTAACTTTTTATAACTTTGATAATTTGACCATAAAACAAGCGATCTACAAAATAAGTATCTTCGTCGAAATAAAAGTATGACCGCTTTTTGTTTTACTTAATTATGCGTTACGACACGAGGGATTTTTCTGCGATGCCGCCTAATTTTACCAAGGTCGTGTGACGCGTCGCTCTGCATATTATGTTCGACCTTTTCCTTCATGACGCTCATCGCGTAGAGTGGAAATTTTTCGCGACTTATTGGAAAAGGATATTTACTTATGGCGGAAATTTACTAGCTGTGTTAACAACCATTTTAATTTTTCAAAATAGGTGAAAAAATCACAGCTTAACTTGTATCGGGGACAAGGGTCCGTAGTTGTATCCACTACATTTTTTTTAAGTAATATTGAGTAACACCGTTTCACCCGGTTTAGAGCCAGTTTCTAAGAAAGGTCAATATTGCCGATCGTCATAATTCGTTTCGTATACAGTGTCAAGGGTGATAGGTACAGTAGCACCCGTTTGTCGGCAATAGTTGATCTACCCGACGACGATAAAAGATGACACTTCTAGACAGATAAACAACGCTTTACCCGATATTGGATTTCTCACTCGTCATTCGAGCATTCACACCGGCGATTTTGCATTTTTGGCTCCCTGATTTTTTTTTCAGGCTCGAATTTCTTCAGGTCGGGAGAAATGGTCTCCCGATCGGGAGAGCGGGAGGAAGGGTAAAATATCGGGAGAATACGCCGAGATCGGGAGATATCACATGTCTGCAAATGATACTTTTATACTTATGTGTTTACAAGAGGTGTAAGAATTTCTTTTTACCACCAGATTTTGCCAATTCTGGTTTTCAGGAGTTTAAAGAGATGAATCTGCAGAGTTACCAGCTAGTAAATGAGGAGGAATGGTACTATTTGACCAGGAAGAGAATCACTACTTATAGCTATGTTAATGCCCTGGCTCTCAGCTCTGCCCTATCAGAACTCAGTCAGGGTAGTGGAAAAATGGTACCAGTACCAGGAAGTGCTCTCTCACCTAGAGATAAAATTAGTTTAAAATCTGATTTGGGGGAAATATCAGATAACAGAGCAAACAAAAGCCTTTCTCCTCTAGTGATCAATGGTAAAGATAGAGGTTTTGATATTGGTAATGAAAATATCGGCCGTTCTAGTCCACTTACGGTAAAGTCAGATCAACCTGAAGTGAAGAGACATAGTAGAGAATCAAGTCTTACATTTGATAAGAAGATGCCTCTTAACACTGACAGCTTGGATGAATTGAGATTAAATTTAATTAATCGTAGGAAGAGTCGGGATCTAGTTCTGAGAATGGGGAAAGATCCTGATGTTCATACAGAGAGACACAGTAAGGAGATTCATGACTCTGACAATGTGAAAAATAAACAATCTCCAAGACAATTACAATGTAGTGAAATAGGTGAAAATGGTGCTAAAGTGGAAGAAGAACAGACTAATACCAAGTTAGAGCCTCTAAAAAATGAGCCAAAGGAAACTGAAAATGTTAGTGAGTGTGATGAAAGGTTTAAATCTTTAAAATCTGCAGATTCTTTGTTCAGCCAAACAACAATTGGTGACGCTGAATCAACAGACACATCTCCATTAACAATGCTGATAGATAATCAAACCTCTAAACATGTTGATATGACCCCTACAGGAAGACTTGATACAGGTACTAAACAAACTCTACAGAAACGTGTGTCACTGGACTCACCCGACTCACTGAAAGATGAAACTACAAAACTGTTCTCTGGTAGAACTGGTGGGCCTAACCTGTCCAATCAAGTCAGTCCTCTAACTTTAGACAGTGGACCCTTCTCTACACCTGGAACTCCCAGTCAGACCACATCATCAATGGATTCTCCCTTAATACAGCTAACTAAAACTGATGGGAGATGTGAACCATTTCAGTCATCACCTGAACGTGGACTGCCACCTGATCCTCACTTTGACGATGATTCAGATATTGGTGGATCTCTAAAACGGTGCTCAAGCTTTGCTGGATTTAGATCAAGAGAATCTTGTGAAGCAATAAAACCAGACTATATATCCAATAGTCAGGTTCAGTCCCCTATAAAACCCTTAGGGGCCATACCACAGGGGATTCTGGGTAGAGCGAGGCATTGTTCAGCACCATTATCTGGTCATGGTACACCAAAGAGTCGAGTGTCAACGCTACCTCAGACACCGTCATATGAGTCATCCAGAGGGAGCTTTACAGATGGAAACTGTAAGTAATTCTAGACTTATATTATAGGGATGAGTGCCTTTTTCACTGCGTTTATTGGGGTATAAAGTGTAATTGCCTTAGCACATGGCAAATAACGCCCGTAGGGCGTTATGTTTAAGCCATGTGCTAAGGCAATTGCACTTTATACCCCAATAAGCGCTGTGAAAAAGACACTCGGCCCTTATAATTGCAATCCTCTTGGTTTAAGAAACTAGTAAAATACTCGGATAAACATTAAAGTTTCGAGTCTACTTTCTGCGCATATTACACAATCTATTTTTAGATCGTGTATTTCTTTTCTCGCTATCAAAGTTAAACGGCATAAAGTTAATCAAATGGTTCACAAATAAACGGCAATTTGACATTCGTAGAGGTAATTATGATCAAAACATAATTTTGACAAGTTATTCCGCATTTTAAACCGAAACTATCGTGATCGGGCTTTGCTTAGAGGGTTGCTTGGTGGTCTTCATCGACTCACTGTAAACATAGACTCAGAATCTGAGCTGCATACTTTTGATCATTAATTCTTTCGAAAATATCTTGATTTCTCATATATTAAATAGCAATATTACGATATGGAAGGGAAACGAGGGGTTTTCGAGTTCCTAGAACACAGCGGGAAATGCAGATCGAAGATAGGGGGATTCCCGAAAGACCTATTGCATTTTATACAGAAATAAAGTGCAATGGATTTCCCCACGTGATGGGATTTAAACCAATCAAAGTTCTTTATTTTATTAGATTGCAATTATTTTTTAATATGAAAAGATACACAAACAGTAAGTTACAAAATTGTTGTTTCAAGAAAGTAGTCGTTGCAATAAATATTGGTATAATTGTAGTAATTCTTTTCTGATTAACTCCTTAGAGTCATAACATTAACTATGAAAGACTAATGAACTATTTGATTAAATAAGAAATTGGTATTTATTGTCATAAAGCTAAATTGTCCTTTAAAAACTCTAAGAGAAAAATTATAATGGTCCCTTGTTTTCTATTACCTATTAATAGATATTTGATTCCATGGGGTATGGACCAGGGAACTCTTTATCAGAAACCTGTGCTCTACCATGTTGCAATAAAAGTAAAATTGTATGGCAATGCAGTACAATCACCCCATACACACAACATGGCTATATTAGTCCCCCACCGGTTACCGGTTGGGGGACTATAGGTTTGCTCGATTCCGTCCGTCCGTCCGTCCGTCTGTCCGTCACGCTTTTGTCCGGGCTATATCTTCTAAACCATATGTGCTAGCAACTTCAAACTTGATACACTTATAGATCTCATTGAGGAGGAGTGTCATGTTCAAGAACCGTTACTCTGCCACACCCACTTTTTGAGTTATTGCCCTTTGTTGTTTTTACCCTTACATTCTTGTCCGGATCATATCTCCTAAACTATGTGTGCTAGCTACTTCAAACTTTGTACACCTATAGATCTCATTGAGGCGAAGTGTCATGGTCAAGAACCGTTACTCTGTCACGCCCACTTTTTTAGTTATTGCTCTTTGTTGTTTTACCCTTACATTCTTGTCAGGAACATATCTCCTAAACTATGTGTGCTAGCAACTTCAAACTTTGTACACTTATAGATCTCATTGAGGCGAAGTGTCATGATCAAGATCCGTAACTCAGCCACACCCACTTTTTAAGTTATTGCCCTTTGTTGTCTTTAGCCTTACTTTCTTGTCTGGATCATATCTCCTAAACTATAAGTGCTAGCAACTTCAAACTTTGTACACTTATAGATCTTATTGAGGACAAGTGTCATGTTCAAGAACTGTTATTCTGCCATGCCCACTTTTTGAGTTATTAGTCCCCCACCGGTTACCGGTTGGGGGACTATAGGTTTGCTCGATTCCATCTGTCCGTCTGTCTGTCCGTCTGTCCGTCTGTCCGTCTGTCCGTCCGTCCGTCAGTCCGTCTGTCCGTCTGTCCGTCACGCTTTTGTCCGGGCTATATCTTCTAAACCATATGTGCTAGCAACTTCAAACTTGGTACACTTATAGATCTCATTGAGGAGAAGTGTCATGTTCAAGAACCGTTACTCTGCCACGCCATTTTTCTGAGTTATTGCCCTTTGTTGATTTTACCCTTACATTCTTGTCCGGGCTATATCTTCTAAACCATATGTGCTAGCAACTTCAAACTTGGTACACTTATAGATCTCATTGAGTAGAAGTGTCATGTTTAAGAACCGTTACTCTGCCACGCCCACTTTTTGAGTTATTGCCCTTTGTTGTTTTTACCCTTACATTCTTGTCCGGAACATATCTCCTTAACTATGTGTGCTAGCAACTTCTAACTTGGTACACTTATAGATCTCATTGAGGAGAAGTGTCATGTTTAAGAACCGTTACTCTGCCACGCCCACTTTTTGAGTTATTGCCCTTTGTTGTTTTACCCCTTACATTCTTGTCCGGAACATATCTCCTTAACTATGTGTGCTATCAACTTCAAAATTGGTACACTTATAGATCTCATTGAGGAGAAGTGTCATGTTCAAGAACCGTTACTCTGCCACGCCCACTTTTTGAGTTATTGCCCTTTGTTGTTTTTACCCTTACATTCTTGTCCGGAACATATCTCCTAAACTATGTGTGCTAGCAACTTCAAACTTTGTACACTTATAGATCTCATTAAGGAGAAGTGTCATGTTCAAGATCCATAACTCTGTCACACCCACTTTTTTAGTTATTGCCCTTTGTTTTATTTTAGCCTTACATTCTTGTCCGGATCATATCTCCTAAACTCAAACTTGGTACACTTATAGATCTTATTGAGGGCAAGTGTCATGTTCAAGAACTGTTATTCTGCCACACCCACTTTTTGAGTTATTGCCCTTTGTTGTTTTTACCCTTACATTCTTGTCCGGGCTATATCTTCTAAATCATAAGTGCTAGCATCTTCAAACTTTGTACATGTATAGATCTCATTGAGGACAATTGTCATGTACAAGAACAGTAACTCTGCTACACCCACTTTTTAAGTTTTTGCCCTTTGTTGTTTTTACCTTTACATTTTTGTCTGGAACATATCTTCTAAACCATAAGTGCTAGAAACTTCAAACTTGCTACACATATAGATATCATTGAGGACAAGTGTCATGTACAAGAACTGTCACTCTGCCATGTCCACTTTTTGAGTTATTGCCCTTTGTTGTTTCTATCCTTACATTTTTGTCCCGTACTTATCTCTTTAACCATAAGCCCTAGCAACTTCAAACTTTGTACACATATAGATCTCATTGAGAAGAAGTGTAATGCACTTCAAATTTTGTATACAGTTATAGATCTAGTTAGTAGGAGATATATTATAAGAAAGGATTTTTTGTTATCCGGTGGGGGACTCCTGTATTGCATCGCAATACGACATGCACTTGTTTCCCTTTGTTGTTTTTACCCTTACATTTTTGTCAGGATCATATCTCCTAAACCATAAGTGCTAGCAACTTCAAACTTTGTACACTGATAGATCTTATCGAGGACAAGTGTGATGTACAAGAACTGTTACTCTGCCATGTCCACTTTTTGAGTTATTTCCCTTTGTTCTTTTTAGTCTAACATTCTTGTCTGGATCATATCTCCTAACCTATAAGTGCTAGCTTTAACTTTTAACTATAACTTTAAACTTTTACAGTTATAGATCTAGTAAGTAGGAGATATATTATAAGAGAGGATTTTTTGTTATCCGGTGGGGGACTCCTGTATTGCATCGCAATACGACATGCACTTGTTTTAATCTCATTTCTTGACAGCAATAGTGAAATGGATGATGCAACTTCTGCAAACAGTGATTTGGGAGATGTTACCTTGATTAATGAGCCTGTGTTTGACATTTTAAACACATTAAAATGTATGCAAAGCAAAGCTTCTGGCCAGCCTGTGCATCCACAAGTCTGACTAGAATCTTCCCTATAGGATATGTACATAGTTGCAGTCTTGACCCCTCTATAGGTGGTCTGGGAATCTTCTTATCAAATTATGTGGTTGTCCAGGCAGCACACTAGTTGTCAATCACACAGTCGTGAAAATAGTTGGAAATATCATGCACCGGCTCAAAATTAATGTTCTTTTTTACCACACTGTACTATGGAGACATAAGTAAGACCAATGGTAAAGCCTCAGTGTACAATAACCTGGGAGTTGTTACACACCTGATGCCTCCTCTAGCCCATTTAAAAGATAAATATATGAAAAAAATATAATCTTTTTTAGCTCCACTGGCTGAAAGCCACTGGGGCTATTGTCATGGCCTTGTGTCCGTCGTGCGTCCGTCCGTCCGTGCGTGCGTGCGTGCGTCCGTCCGGTCGTAAACTTTTCTTTAAAAATCTTCTCCTCAGAAAGTACTGGATGGATTTCAACCAAACTTCACAGGAATGATCCTTGGGTGACCCTCTTTCAAAGTTGTTCAAGAGATTTTGATCCAATGAAAAACATGGATTTAAGGGGCGTGGCTAATTTCCAAATATGGTAATAAGTGAGTTTTCTCAGATTCTAATCAATGGATACCAATTAAATTTTACATTATTGATCCTTGGGTGACCCTTTTATCAGTCTACAAAAAATCATTGTGATCGGATGGAAAATATGCATTTAATGGGCGGAGGTCATTTCTCTATATGTTATATAGTGGAAACTTTGAAATTCATTTTCTCAGAGTGTAATCGATGGATATCAACCAAATTTCATTTGAATGATCCTTGAGTGACCCTTTATCAGTCTACAAAAAATCATTTTGATCTTATGGAAAATATGCATTTTATTGGCGGAGGTCATTTCTCTATATGTTATATAGTGGAACTTTTGAAAATCATTTTCTCAGAATGGAATGGATGGATATCAACCAAATTTCACTGGAATGATCCTTGTGTGACCCTTTTATCAGTCTACAAAAAATCATTGTGATCGGATGGAAAATATGCATTTTATGGGCGGAGGTCATTTCTCTATATGTTATATAGTGGAAAATTTGAAAATCATTTTCTCAGAATCTGATTTTTGGATATCAACCAAATTTCACTGGAATGATCCTTGAGTGACCCTTTTTCAGTGTACCAAAAATTATTTTGATTGGATGAAAAATAAGCATTTTATGGGTGGAGGTCATTTCTCTATATGTTATATAGTGGAAACTATGAAAATCATTTTCTCAGAATGTAACTTATGGATATCAATAAAAAATTTTTGGTATGATCTTTGGGTGACCCATTATCATGCAGCCAAAACTCATTTTGATTTGATGAAAAATTTGTCTTTTAGGAGCAGAGGTCATTTCTCTATATGTTATATAGTTCAAACTTTGAAAATCATTTTCAACATCAGTAGAACCCCAAATAATCAAGTCAAAACATTTATTTGCTTTTACAAGAATTTCAAGCCTGTGGAGCGACTCAAGCCATTCATGGCTTTCTAGTTTATTCTCTGCGTTTGATTGAGACATGAGTAGGCTGGAAGACACATCTACTGTGTACAGGAAGATGGGAGTTGTTATGTATGTGATGCCAGAGTCCCGGCTCATCATGCGAATAAATGAATGAATATATTAATCTCATGTTATTGTTACTCCACAGCATATGATGGAGACATAGAGACAGGCAGATGATGCAGCTACTTTGAACAGTGCGTTTGGAGCGGCTACAATCTTTATGCCCGAGTTCTGGCTTATCATACAAATAAATACATAAGAATATCATGATCTCTTAATACTTTTACTCCACAGCATATGATGGAGACATGAGTGAGACAGATGACGCCGCTACTGTGTACAGTGAGTTGGGAGTTGTTACACGCCTGATGCCAGAGTTCTGGCTTATTATGCAGATTAACAAAGCTACAGTCAACATTCTCTATCAACATAGGTGGGTAACTTAATCTTAGAAAGCCAATCTGTCCATGTGTTTCAAACTTGACTCTTATCCTGCTTGATTTTTTTTTCAAATAAATTGCCATTTTCATTAGCTCAGCTGTTTTCGGAGAAAACCCTAGGTGTTGTGATCACCTTGGTGTCATTCATGTGGTGTTGTTGGCGTGACAGAGTTATAACCTTGGTCATATCTCTGTTGTTATTGAAGATATCTTCAGGAAATTTGGTATATGTGTTCATGATCAAAAGAGCTATCCAGACTCTAATGAACTATCATTGGATAACTCTGGAAGCATTTTTGTAAGAGTTATACCCTTTTATGGACTTAGATTTTTTGTTTTATCCAGCACCTCAGCCTTGCATTGAATCCGTAGGCTGTGCTCTTGTTTCTGGCATTTCAACCAGTTTTGCTCAAGATGTTATCACTACAATTGAGTAGAAAGCAGGCAGTGTAGACTAAGATCAGACTGCACATCTGTGCAGGCTGATCTTACTCTCTTATGTCTGCAAAAGTTTCTTGTACAGCAAATAGGGGGTAAAAAACACATGGATGTCTTAATATGGTATTAATAGAGTATTTTGAAAGTAGCTAAAGACAGACAAAGGAAGCTTATACTTGGCAAACAGTTTATTTTTTAGGTATTCTTTTCTTTTATTGAATTCTTTTAGTTATTTATATAATAGATAGTTTCTGCATATCAAATAACTGCAAATTATTCAGAATGGTGGATGGGTGCTTGATTATATATATTCTAGAACATACCCCATGCTAGTACATGTAGTTATATTGGGTAAATAGGATCAATTCACTTTCAGATTTTGTTAATATATTAATCATTTGATTTTTGCCTTGGATCTTCTCACTGGCTAAATGTTAGAAGTACGAATTTTTACCTTTTTATAAGCTTAGCTTTTTTCTGAGAAAACCTGAGGTATGGCAAAAGCCTTGGTGTAGTTATTGTTGTGCAAAAACTATGGCATTTTGCATAATCTCAGGTATTACTGAATATATTCACTAGAAATGTAGCACAGTTATTCAAGAAGAGTAATTCAAGATGAAAATTATTCCCCATTTTCGACTAAGATTTTTAGCTTGGCTATTTTCAGAGAAAACCTGAGGTATAATGATCACCCTTTGCTTTGTTGGCATTAGCGTGACAAACTTTAACCTTGGTCATATCTCTGTTGTTATTGAAGATATCTTTATGAAACTTTGAATTTGTGTTCACCATCAAGAAAACTACTCAGACTATCAAGGGGATAACTTGGGGAACATTTTTGTAAGAGTTATGCCCCTTTTTCGAATTAGAAATTTTCTTTATCCAGCACCTGAAGCCGAGCTTTGAACCCGTAGGTGGTGCTTTTGTTTTAAAACTTATCTAGCACCAAACAGCCAAGCATAGGCATCGGTTGGACAAGCTTTTTGTTTGTCATATAGCTGATAGCCTCACCTTTTTGATTCAACTTAGTTTGAGAAGGCCCAAAAGTGCCTGAAACGTAAATTTGTTTTTATTCAATTCTCTTATAGAGTAGCACCTGCTTCTATTTGCCACAATCTAAGATCTCTTTTACATGTGTTACTTAAAATGATTACCTGAGATTCAGAATGTGTTTATATTCTTCAAAAGAAATGGAACAAGACAAAGGCTCAATGTAATACTATTGTAAGTGCCTATATATTGAAAGGCACTTACAATAGTATTGCATTGGTGGCTTAAAAAGTATCAAGTAAGATTTTGTTTTAATCTTAGAATTAAGAATGTTTTTAACTAATTTGTGTTTAGTTTAGCTGAAGATATTTTATCTTATAATTTTGTTTTACTTTCTTCAGTGACCTTGACCTAGATGGAGTGAGGTAAACATGTGTTTAAATTTAAAAATGGAATTTTTTAAATTCTCAAAACAGTTCACTGGTTTTATCAGCTGTTGATAGCCTGGCTGTTTCCAAAACTCATCTCAGCCCGAGGCTATTAAACCTTTTTTACTCAATTGAGAATTTTCTGAAATTTATAATTTTAATAAATGCATGAGTAAAAAGATAATATTAATAAGCTGTTCTATATATCATCTTATTGATAATATAATGTCTTTTATGTTGATATATTGAAATCAATTAACAACAGAGCTATGGCTTAAATTTCAAGTTGAAATTTGAAAAAATTCTTTGTTGAGAATGAGAAAACTTTAATAATCTTGGACCTTGATCTCGAGATCTTGAATTTTAGCCCACAGTTTTGCAAGATAGGACTTATCAGTTTAAAGTCAGCTTTATATGACATAAACATGATCAATAACATTTACAAAGAATATTATTGAATCAATAAATTTTCAGGTAGTGGACCCGTAATAGTTCTGCAATGTTCCGGGAGTAATGAACTTTAGCAGTGATAACCCAGGTTTCCTAATGATTATCAGATGTTGATTTCCGGTTAACATTGTTAAAGATCATAAGTTCTGAAATGTTGTGGAACTATAATAGGTCCACTAGCTTAACAACTTTCATAATCCCTTTACAAGATCATTAATATCGTCCATCAATAAGATTGACAATTTTATTGATTTGGTGACAATGATTTTTGAAAAGTTACTCAATTTTGTCACAGTACATGCGTTTTAGTTCAGTCATATTGATTGTGTATAGGTCATTTTTTGTCCAACCAGAATGAATAGTTGGATATAAGCTGCTTTTTAACTTCTTACATAATAAATAATCAAAATTAATAACTTGGTCAAAACAAAATTTACAGAAACCTATTTCATTGTTATCTTTCTGTATTTTCTTTTCATGTAAAGTTGAAAATTATCGAAAGTGAATGTTTTTGTGATTTTCATTCTAGAGATATCTGTTGAATTCTGAAATTTCAAAATTGTATTTTTCTCAAGATGCATTATGATAGCTTGATTCAGAACAGAGAATGATTGTTGTTGAATGCAAGCTATAGCACTTTTTGCATTGAGTCATGTGGCCTACATACACAAAATCACATGTATAACCCCAATCCCTTATTCAAGAATCCTCCTCCTGAATAGATCTACCTACA
This sequence comes from Fragum whitleyi, assembly GCA_948146395.1. Classification (NCBI taxonomy): domain Eukaryota; kingdom Metazoa; phylum Mollusca; class Bivalvia; order Cardiida; family Cardiidae; genus Fragum; species Fragum whitleyi. The sequence continues at coordinate 8,304,572 of OX411548.1, read as the reverse complement.
AAATAGGAAATTCCTACAATAGTCCACCTTTCATGCCCTTAAGGTAGTGAACCCGTAATAGTTTTGCAACAGTTTGGAACGAATGAGCTTTCACAGTGTTAACCAAGGTTTCCTAATGAAAATCATTAGGAAACCTTGGTTAACACTGTTAAGCATTATGACTTCCAAAATTTTGCGGAACTATTACGAGTCCACTACCTTAAAGGAAAAAAGCTTGAGCTAAACTTTGTCAATATTACTTATAAATGAAATTTGTTTACTTTGTAAAGTATTATCTGCTCAAAATTTTATCAACTTAAAATTATTGTCTGGCATTTTAGTATGTAATGATAATCCCAGTAGATGGTATTTGGTTTTTAGTATATATTAAAGTCTGCCAAAAGAACTAATTGATTGCTGTTTTTTACGCATCAACCGTTACTTCAAGAATTATTTCAGAGATTATTTGTTTTAGTTCACCTGAGCACAAAGTACTCAACGTAAGCAATTGTGATCACTCACTGACCATTGTCCATTCGTCAACAATTTCTTTAAACATCTACTCCTCCTAGACCACTTGACCATTCAGGCTGAAACTTGGATGTTCCAAGGATAAAGCTCTTCCAAAGTTGATAAAAGAATTTTATTCCACCACAAAATCTGGTTGCAATGAAAACAGAAAGGTTGAAATTACCAAAAATCTTAGAAAAAAAATCTTTTTCTCCATATCCACTGGGCCAATCAAGCGGAAATGTGGGAAGGATGTTCCTTGAGTAAAACACTACCTAATTTATTGATAAATTGAATTCAATAAAAAACTTCGGTTTCCATGGTAACAGAAAGGCCTAAAATTGCCAAAGATCTTTGAAGAAATTCAAAAAATGTTTATAGAAGTTTAATCCATCAAAAACTCTTGTTTCACTGGATATGGAAGGCCAAAAATCTTAAAAGAAATAATCTCCTCCTAATCCATTTGGCCAATCAATCTGCAACTTGGCAGGAATGTTCTTAGGGTGTAGCTTTACTAAAATTGTTAAAAGAATTCAATTCCATCAAATACTCTGGTTTCTATAGTTACAGAAATGTTGAAATTTTACAAAAATTAACAGAAAAATCACATTGAGTAGGACGAAATTAAAGTCTTTTTCTTTCAAAACCAGCCTTAATGTACATCAAATAAACTCAAGGATTTATAACATGGATGACAAGTTATGAGTTGATTTTATTTCCTCCTCCCAACATTTTTATCTTGTTTGAATTGTCCAAAGAGCTAGAATATGAAATAATAAGAGTGTAAGTGATATGAGCTCTTTTCCTTAAGCTTGAAAATGATTACCTAAAGCTGTTGATATTTCTAGCACATGAATCTACCTGTTATTTCAAATTAATTTGCAAAAATATTTGCATCAAAGTACACCATTTATACTTATTTGTTGATCTTTAAGATGCTTTTTCTTATTCTCGCTGTGGATGAAAATATATGCAAAACAATTGAACCAAGAGATAAGAAGGCATCCTGCATGAATTTTGATTTTATTTTCAAATATAGGAAATTAGTATATGATGCATGCGACAGAAGAAATAAAGAATGCTTTTAAGATTTTTATGCCCCCGTATCGAAAGATCGGGGGCATATTGTTTTACCGTTGTGCGTCTGTCCGTCTGTCCTTCTGTCCATCCATCCGTCTGTCTGTCTGTCTGTCTGTCTGCAAATGTTAACCAAAAAACTTAACATTGCCAATATCTTCAAGCCTATTCAAGATACAAGGCTAATATTTGGCATTATGATAGATCTCAATGATCCGCATCTGTTGATACCAAAGTCAAGGTTATGTGACAAGGTCAAGGTCATCTGTCAAGGTCAAATGACTCAAAAAAGTTAACCAAAAAACTTAGCATTGCCAATATCTTCAAGCCTATTCAAGATACAAGGCTAATATTTGGCATGATGATAGATCTCAATGATCCGCATCCGCTGGTACCAAAGTCAAGGTCATGTGACAAGGTCAAGGTCATCTGGCAAGATCAAACTTAGAAAAAAAATGCTGTTACGGGGGCATTCGTGTTTCACAAACACATCTTGTTTTATGTTTGTTTGAAAAAAGGAATTACTTTTTAAAAATATCTCCTTTGCCTAAATATGTTGTTGAGATAATTTTCTGCACAAGTCCCGTGTTCTGGATGAAAAAAAATGTCCGCAGGCGTATTAGGAATATTTTCCTGCTATGCATTTTGCAATTGCATGTCAAGACTGTGTTTCCATTTCTTAAACTTCTTCATCTACAATACACAGCTTGAGTTAATGTTTTAAAAGTCTTGAGGTATGTTACACTGAGGTAATGTCATATCTTTAGGTAATGTAAGGCCTATAGGTATTGTTACATCTTGATTTATTGTTATATTTTGAGGTAACCTTACATCCTAGGGTAATGTTACTGTTTCATCTTGAGGTAATGTCACGTCTGCTAGTCAGGGTTTTAGTTTGACATCAAAAACAGGCGTCCTGTCTTCAGTTTTGGAACTCCCTGCTTTAGAAGGTCTATAGGACTCACATTATGTAGATTTGAGGGCCCTGGCTACTTATTTGTAAATCTCGGACTTGCAAACGAGTGTTCCTTAAAACCCTAGACGAAATCTGACTTTGAAAACTGTGTGTTATGGTGGTTGATTTGCAGTGTTAATTTGTATTAAAGGTTTGAAGTTGAATTGTCTAATATAGTTATTTTAAGTTCTTTGTCTAAAAATAGTCTGTCATGAGCATTAGTTATATATCTAAAATAATCTTCCTTTTCCTAGAATATACCAATTACAAGGTCTCTTGAAAAGATTTAGTTCAATTTGATGGCTCAGGGCAAAAAAGTTGTAACTGCCCATATGTTTATAGGCAGTTACAACTGTTTTGCACTGAGCCATCGAATTGTAGATAAAGAGATTTTGTTGACAAGTTCAAGGTTAAATTCTGTTAATGTATAGTTTTGCCAGAAAAAGTGAGGTTTGAGAAACCATTATCTCCTATCATTTTCAATGTAATATTGATCTTTGATCACTCACTTAAAATTGCTGGTCTATAACAGTCAAATATCCAGGTTGTAAACATAAAGAAATTTATGATTCATGTTTCATGTATGCTTTGCTTATGTTTAAAATGCAATTCCTTTTTGGCAGATTTTTAGTCCCCTACCGGCGAAAGCCGAAGGGGACTATAGGTTTGCGCTCCGTCCGTCTGTCCGTCCGTCCTTCCGTCCGTCCCTCCCTCCGTCTGTCTGTCAGTCCGATTTCAGTTTTCCGGACTTTTTTTCTTAACCCTTGGAGATATTGAGCTGATTTTTTGTATGTGAGTCCACATCAATGAGTTACAGAACGAGTTCGAGTTTGGTTCCGGTCCATTAATTTTTGTGGAAGATACGGATGCTTGACTTAGAAAATTACCAGGAAATTTCAGTTTTCCGGACTTTTCTTCTTAACACGTGGAGATATTGAGCTGATTTTTGGTATGTGCGTTCGCATTAATGAGTTACAGAACGAGTTCGAATTTGGTTCCGGTCCATTGATTTTTGTGGAAGATAGGGATGCTGGACTTAGAAAATTTCCAGGAAATTTCAGTTTTCCGGACTTTTTTTCTTAATCCTTGGAGATATTTAGCTGATTTTTGGTATGTGAGTGTGCATCAATGAGTTACAGATCAAGTTTGAATTTGGTTCCGGTCCATTGATTTTTGTGGAAGATACGGATGCTGGACTTAGAAAATTACCAGGAATTTTCCGGATTTTTTTTTTATCCTCAGAGGTATTGAGCTGATACATAAAATCTGATACAACTAATATTTTGGAGAGGTAGTTATACCTTTACCACCAAAAAAGATACCGCTATAGGGATATATTTATTTATCCGGTAGGGGACTTGGTATTGCCATGCAATACTTCCAAATGCTTGTTTCACATGATGTTGCATGTTTGTCTTGAAGTGAACAAGCATGATTACTTTCATGAAATTAACAAATTTGAAAGACAATTTGTATATGTTGTTCGACAAGGCTAATGATTTCATCATAATAACTCAGATTAGTTTAGATAGCATAGATTGCACTTGAAGATGAATGATTCTATAATAAATATTATTTTCACTCATGCCAATCAAAATCATTAACTCAGTGCTCCATTCATTCATTCAAAACACTCACTCAAATAGATAAAAAAGGCTATGAAATAATTAGAAAACACTTCAGAATTGTTCAAGACAATAAGCTTTTAATTCAAATCAATTTTTCTACTATTTAATTTGCTGGTGTTGATTTAAAAGTTTCTGCTTGGTCTACAAAGACACACAAAAAAAAAGATATGTACATAAGTATATTGTTTAAAGGGAGGTAATAAATAACACTTATTGTGCATCTTGAACAAAATTAGCGATATTGGATTACCTCCCTTTAATTTCACTCAAAACCCAATCCACGCACTCATTCATTTTCATTCCAAGATCATTCCAAAATCAAAAATCTTGTCAATTTCATGATTTTTATAACTGTACAGATTTCAAAAGAGTTCAATTCTGTGTTGAGGATAGCAGAGGGCAAGCAAGCAACCCAGAAATGATACCCTGCATCCCCTTGTAAAGCTTATCTAATTCATGTTTCAAACTTGGGAGACCTGCTTGCTCAACGCAGGGCTGATTTTGCTCATCTCAATTTTGAGTGTAAACTACTTGGTAACTTCACTTCATACATGTTAGTTCTTGCTGTAAATTCAACCCACAGGCTCATATAAATGGCTCAGCATGAAACGGTTGTAATTGCCTATTAAAATGTAGGCAGTTACAATTATTTCATACCAAGTCATCAATGAATGTAGACATCCCTTAGTTTATCCAGAAAATCTGTCATTTGCTAAATAATGTTAACATATCCAGTGGCAGATCCAGAGGGGGGTAGGGGGATTTCGAAAGAATCTCCTCTGCACCCAAATTACTTGATTGTAATGGGCAAATTCAATTAAAATTTTGCAACACAAGAACAGTGACCCACATTTTGTAGCGTTTGAATAAAAAGAATGTGAAATTCTACAAATAAAAGATATCTGATATACAGAATTTGAGCAATAAATTACATAGCATCCCTATCTATATAGATAGGGATACTATGGGACTAATTACTCATTCTAGACAAACACCGAACCCCTTTTATAGAAACCCTAGATCCACCGCTGATATCTGACTATGATCAGACTGTACTGGTGTCAAAATCATGCAAACTTCTGAGATTGACATATACTAGACAGAGATAGTACAGCTAACAGATGCCAAGTGATAGATATGTATTAACCCAGAGTCTGTGTATATTTCTGTAGGGAGACTGGAAAAGAGGGTAAGGAAGAAAAGTTAGATAAGAGAAGTCTGTTAACCCAGGTTAAGGAGCATGTAGAGAACACCTGTAGGAAAGTCAATCAGGTAAAACATGTATTTTTGATGTTGTGACCCTGAAATTCTGTATTTTTTCTGTTAAGAGAGTGAAAATACCTGGTAACAGTTTTATGATATTGCAAAAATATTTTATCCTGAAATTGCTGGCATCTGGCTGATTCTAATTTTTACTAATCAAAGAAAAATATGAATTGCAGATTGGACAGCATCACCAGTTTTTAATGTGGCTAAAGCAAAATTGAATGTACTGGTAATATCTTCCTCAAAGCTGAAAGAGAATACTTATGTTCAACTGCTGATTGTTTAAATTTTCAGGGGTCATAGTTTGTCTTGCTACTTTAGTAATTATTTTATACTGTTTGTATTGAATGTTGTATTTTGTTACAGCAACTGCTTCTCAACAACCTATATGAGACTCGGATGTGTCATGCCCTACTTGTGGATGCTGCGGATGAAGATGTGTCATGGGGTCTCGATAAGGGGCCAAAATATCAGACAAGGTCTGGTACAGATGTTAGTGGTAGGTAGTAGGATATTCTTCTTATCTGTGTCAAAAAAGATATATAAAATATCAATAAATCTATCTTCATTCTTGATGTTTTACCTTAAAACAATTATATCATGACTAAAACATTAATGGCTTTATCTTGGAGCAAAAGGGCAGGAAAATGGGTAAGCTATAGGCAGAGATTTTGATCCTATGCAGGAAAAGTTGGGATAGATGATTTTCTTAGCATGGCTGTTCTTTGTCTTGGTTGGTGTTAGCATAGCCATGCAAAATCTTTAACATTTTATGATATCTCTGGTATTACTACAGGCATGCACTTGAAACTTGGCACGGATGTTCACTTCAAAAGAGAAACATGATACTTTAAGAGGGATAACTCTAGATGCATTTTGTCTGTTGCTTATTGTTGTAGCAATGACTTTTCATCTAAAGAGACTGTAGAGGCCCAGTCTATTTTGGAAAATGATACTTGGGGAAAATTTCTTTCGTTAATGCTTTGCAAGAGATTAATATCAAATTTTCTCAGCAAGATAAAAATACTCATAGTATCATAAACTTGCAAGGCAATCCTAAGCAAGATAACAAACATGAGAGAACTTACCTAAATATTTTACATTTTGTTTCCTTTGGTTTTTTTTAGCTCCACTGGCTGAAAGCCACTGGGGCTAATGTCATGGCATTGTGTCCGTTGTGCGCCCGTCTGTGTGTGAGTTCGCACAGTCATAAATTTTTCTTTAAAAATCTTCTCCTCAGAAACTACTGGATGGATTTCAACCAAACTTCACAGGAATGATCCTTTGGTGACCCTCTTTCAAAGTTGTTCAAGAAATTTTGATCCAAGGAAAAACATGGATTTAAGGGGCATGGCTAATTTCCAAATATGGTAAAAAGTGAGTTATCTCAGATTCTAATCAATTGATACCAATTGAATTTTACATGAATGATCCTTGGGTGACCCTTTATCAGTCTACAAAAAATCATTGTGATCGGATGGAAAATATGCATTTTATAGGCGGAGGTCATTTCTCTATATGTTGTATAGTGGAAACTTTGAAAATCATTTTCTCAGAATGTAATGAATGGATATCAACCAAATTTCATTGGAATGATCCTTGAGTGACCCTTTATCAGTTACAAAAAATCATTGTTATCGGATGGAAAATATGCATTTTATGGGAGGAGGTCATTTCTCTATATGTTATATAGTGGAAACTTTGAAAATCATTTTCTCAGAATGTAATGAATGGATATCAACCAAATTTCACTGGAATGATCCTTGAGTGACCCTTTATCAGTGTACCAAAGTGTATTTTGATTGGATGAAAAATATGCCTTTTATGGGTGGAGGTCATTTCTCAACAAGTAATAAGTGGAAACTATGAAAATCATTTTCTCAGAATGTAACTGATGGATATCAATCAAAATTTTTTGGTATGATCTTTGGGTGACCCATTATCATGCAGCCGAAAATCATTTTGATTTAATGAAAAATATGTCTTTTATGAGCGGAGGTCATTTCTCTATCTGTTATATAGTTCAAACTCTGAAAATCATTTTCAATATCAGTAGAACCCCAAATATCTGATAATCAAGTCAAAACATTTATTTGCTTTTACAAGAATTTCAAGCCTGTGGAGCGACTCAAGCCATTCATGGCTTTCTAGTGTTAAGGATTGCTTAATCCTTCATTTCATGAACAAACAAAAGCCTAATTTTCACTAGTGGCTTTTCCACTCATGAAAATATAGCTTGTGTTGTTTACTCAATAAAAAAAAAATAGATCTTACACTGACACAAACTATCATCCTCTTTATTTTTAGGTTCTGAGAATGACAACGAGGATGATGATGATACATTTGAACAGAAATACCTGGCAGCAGCCATGGATCTGGATCCAGGCTATTTTGACTGTCCTTTAGTCTGGAAACATTTATTTTATATTCATCCAGGCTTGAAGAGAGGGGGCAGAGGTTCTGTCATGTCTATAGGTGAGTTACTGAATATATCTGTGTAATTACAGTAAGGTATTTTTGCTAATGTCTTTAAAATTGCTGGTGGATAAAAATTTATCGCAACTTGTCTTAATTTGTGCTGTTCTATCTTTAAACATTGTATGTTAGGGATATGAGTTGAGTAGATATGCCTATGTCTCAATTTTAATAGGCCTGTAGCGCTTATATGAACTACATAGTTTGGAGTTATCTCCAAATAATTGATTTTTCTATATCATTAAATTAACTATCAATGAAAGTTATTAAAATAATAACTTAAAAAAACAAGAAATGAAAATATAGATCTATATGATTCCATTATAACTATAAAAAATATATATCTAATGAAATAAATTTATGAAAGTGGATATGTATTTCAATGTTTCAGGTGTGAAAGCATTAAGAACAGCATTAGCTTTGTTTTCTGTAAAGAATAGGAACAACATGTTTGTGATACGAGAACAAGTCAGTAACCATGTTTTCTATTTGAGGTAAGTTACAACTAAAATTGAAATGATATTTACTGTGTTACTGTGGAATTGTTAAGATTATGAGCTTCATCATTAGTTTATAATTTAATTATAGCTGATTCCATCAGATTTTGTGCATTTTGATTTGCTGAATTTTTTTTTTTTTTGCAACTCGCAATTAAATATTCAACTCCATCGGGGTTCCAAGTGGGGACTTCAACATCCCAAAGCAAATGCTCTAACACGTCGCTATAAAAGCTAGTTTGTACAGCAAGGCAGTCCAATCACCCCTTACACACAACCTGGCTACATATATTTCTCAATGAAATAATTTTTGATTACACATCTATTTTGTAAGCTTCTGCAAAAAGTAGTCCCATAAGAAAACTGCTTCATTGTTGACAAATCTTTACATCGTTTTGCTTCATGGTATTCAATTATAAGATTTAAAGAGATACATTATTTTGTTGATTTCATTGAGGAATGAAACTAAAAGCCTTATCACACTTATGCATGAATCCACTTCGCTTATTCATACAGTTTGAATAGGTTTTAGTTTCATACCTCAAAGAAATCAACAAATATTCTCTTCATCTCTTAACTGTATTATAAAAACGCAACCAACTTTTTTCTATTACAAGAGCTAGTCAGTATCTGTAATGTAATTTAAGTGTGCTTCAACTAGTTCTTGTGAGGAATATTCAGTTTTTACGTAGCACTAAATAACAACAGAAATAATCTGAATAGTAAGAGAATCCAGCTTACAATTATAAAAGTTTGTAATTTAAAAAATAAGAATGACCAAATAGAATAAAATTGTTGAACAAGAACCAGCCCTGCGTTCAAATGGTGCAAACAGTTTGCCAATTAAACCTTGGGGGGGGGGGGGGGGGGGGGGGGTAAATATAAATTGACTTTTAGCTGTTGGTATAAACATTGTATCTTTGCTTGCCTTACCATGATGATAACTCTAGTTCTTAAAATATATTTATTTCTTTACTAATTAAAGATTTGCTTTTTCACCCTGCTGTAAAAGAATATATTATGATGGACTTTATTAATGCTAAAACCTATAGAACCTAATCACAATGGATAATAATTTGTTTATTTCTCAGACTAAAAGAGGTGCATGCCTCAACAGCAAGACCAGGACTTCAACCTAATGAAAGCACAGGTTGGTGGATTTTCAGAACAGTTTCAAGCATTGTATTAAATAAGGTTTATTTACAAAATAACAATTTTCTCTTTAATTGCTACCCATACTATATCATTTAAAACATTTGTTTTTGAATCCATTGCATAGGAAATTTCACCTGTAAATAAATATTAAACCCTGTTTGGATTCAAACTAAGAACGTGTCTGTCCCTTAGCCAGTGCTGTACCACATAGCTTTAAAAGCTAGTTTGTACGGAAAAGCGGTACAAATGCCAGTTATACTCAACCTGGCAACAGAAATAAAGTCAAGTTTTTCTAACTGAAGCTCTAACTGATGTTTGTCTGAAAAATAACTCTTACATGAGAATTCTTTTGACTATTTTGGTTGACACTTAAACTTTTGTTTAGGAACCACTTGGGGGACCACCGACAAGAGGTCACATATGGAGATGGTCGCATAATACAACATTCCATAAAAGATAAGACAGATCATTTTGATAGCATTATTCAGATTGTTGCATAATTCTAACTGAATCCTATGATGCTCAAACCCATTAGAATTGTCTCATTAGATACATTTGATAGCACCATATAGATTGTCGTAAAAATCAGTTCTAAACAGTTGTAACTGCCAACAAACATAAAAACTGTTTTGTGCTGAACCATTGATATTAACCTCAGTTTTATTTACAGATTCCCTGAGTCTATCCAGTGGTATAAAGCCAGATATTGGAGACCCCATACCCAATCAGGATATAGATGGAGATGCCCTGTCCCTGTGTTCTACAAGCAGTGTCCCCACCCAGCCCCAGACTAGACCCAGTCAGGACTGTGTAGAGATGCATGTACATGGCATTGAGGAAGCAGGTAGGGGGGCAAAACTTATTTTACTGTGCTCTGAAAGTTATAATTTTTGGCTGGTTTGACTATATTGCCAAATTAGCCCAGTTTATAAAGAGTTCCATATACTTTCAAAGCTAGTGATATATGTTTTGATTTAACTTACTGATCAATTCTAAGTATTCACCTCAAACAACCATAAAGACTGAAGATTCCATTGATCCATAATCATGCCGCGAGTTCAAAATCCAATTGTAGCACAAATCTTGTTGACATTGTGCAAAAATCAAAGTGAAGTTCTTAAATTTTCTAACACCGAATTAAATTAGGGATATTAGCTAATGGCTTTTTCAAATTGATTTAGAAAGTAAATTTTAAAAATATTTAGGACCTGAGATAAAAGATCCAATAGTACAGCTATTACCAAAGATTTTTGATGATGTTTCCCTTGAGTAAAAAGTTGAAATGTTGCTATAACTAATTTCTGTCAGCTTGGAAAAGATGGTGTTTTAATTCATAGTTAAGTTGGAATAAATTGAGGCCACACCCAAAATACCCAATACATTTACAAATTGTACAAAACGGATGATCAATGAGGTTGATTTAAGTTAAAACATATATAATTTACATTTAGGACCTGAGATTAAGGAGAAGCTAGTTGAGATGTTACAAAAGAGGTTAGATGAAGCATCACTTGAGAAAATAGTTGAAATGTTACGTAGAAATCCTCTCTGTCAGCTAGAAAAAGATGATGTTCAGGTAGCTTTCTTATTACAAGAAATACAATAAGGCCAATCTGTTTCAAGTATACAATATTTCCTCTAATAATAGAGCCCTCCCTAAAAGGAGCACCCCCTACATTTTTATGCCCCCGTATCGAGAGATCGGGGGCATATATTGTTTTACTCATGTCCGTCTGTCTGTCCGTCTGTCCGAAAGCTTAACCTGAAAACTTAACCCAAAAACTTAACCTTTGCCTTTTCTCCAAAAGTATTTGACATACAAAGCTATACACCAAAGTCAAGGTCATGTGACAAGGTCATGTGACAAGGTCATCTGTCAAGGTCAAATTTTAAAAAAAAATGCTGCATTGGTGTTTCACAAACACATTTTGTTTAACTAAGAAAACACACTTCAAATGCCTAAATTTTATGCTCTTTGTGAGAATTCTTCTCTATTTTGAGAGGAATTTTCTCTAAACAATCATTAATATGATTGTTTAGTAAATGATTGTTTAGAAGAAATTTACCTCAAATTAAAGGGGAAGGGGCTAAAAGACATCAAAAGATTTTTTAAATTAGAAAAGCATACTAATTAAAAGATTCCTGACAATCTTATGTAAAGCTCCCTGGATCGTTTATTAGGAGAAATACGGTTGATGCACAAGATTGCGTGAATTGTCTAAGGTCAATTTTGTCTATATTGTACCAACAAATTTGACCTTTGATAGCTCATTCAACATTGTACATCTATACCTGTTTGCAAAAAAAACCATATTGATAAAGTTTTAAGGTTATCTCATCATATACAAAAAAGTTCAAGGTCACATTTGAAGGTGTATTTCAAAGAAGTTTACCTTTTCCATTGGGTGTACTTTTAAAGGTTTTTGAACTTCTATCAAATAAGCACTCTTTTTATTTTCCATTTTGCAGCACCGAAAAATTTTCTATTAAATAACAAAGAATATGAATATCTTATATAATTTTTATATGTGACCCATCACGTGAAAAGGGACCAATGGGAATGGAGAAAAGTGTCATCCCTTGTCAGACTGCACAATCTCGAGCTTGACCTATGCTGGATCTAATCCCTTTTCCAATTATTATTTTTTAGTGTTCCCATATGATCTTTTTTTGCATGACAGGTCACATAAATGTTTTATAATTGCTCTGTGTTTTTCATTATCTTGATATCTACTTTCAGTTTATTCAGAAGCCTGGTTCTGAGCCTACAGCGTCCTTCCACCTGATCCTATCTCATAGAGCGAGCTTTCACATGGCAGCCTTGATGTTCTATCTCAGACAGAACTTACTCCAGTATTTAAATACACCAAAATATAAATCATCAAACACAGAACATCATTTTATGGTAGGTGCAAAAATAGATAGGAAAACGTATTTTAGCCCTGCTTTATTTGATAAGTTAGGTCACATCAAAATATGCATAAAGTATATAGGGCCAGAGGATTTTAAGCTTTTTATGCTCCCGTAAAGAGAGATGGGGGCATATTATTTTACAGTTGTCCATCTGTCTGTCTGTCTGTCTGTCTGCAAAAGTTAACTAAAAATCTTAACATTGCCAATATCTTCAAGCCCAGTCTAGATACAAGGCTCATATTTGGCATGATGATAGACCTCAATGATCGCATCTGCTGAGACCAAAGTCAAGGTCATGTGATAAGGTCAAGGTCATCTGTCAAGGCCAAATGACTCAAAAACTTATCCAAAAAACTTAACATTGCCAATATCTTCAAGCCCCATCAAGATATAAGGCTAATATTTGGCATGATAATAGATATCAATGATCCACATTTGCTGGTCAAGTTTATGTAACAAGGTCAAGGTCATCTGTCAAGGTCAAACTTCTTAAACCATATACACCCTATGTCTAGTTAAACCATTTTGAAAAAAATCCTGTTATGGGGGCATTTCTGTTTCACAAACACAACTGTGGGGGTTTTTTGCTTAACTGAGAATTTTCTCAAATTTCAACTTGATATCAAAGCTTCAATTCTGTTGTAATACAATAATACAATAAATAATAAATGAAAAAAATGATATTGATAAGTTATATATTGACATAAAGGATAATATTAATAATTTGTTTTATATAAGCTAAAAGTTATAACTGACCACACCGCAATATAACTGAAAAATTGTTGAAAGTGGTGTAAAACTCAATTCAATCAATTAGTCTTTGTTGTGGGTACTTATTGGAATCGTCTCATAGAGACAATTCTAATGATTACCCATAAGATACATATTCATGAGATAAAGATTCTAGATTGGTTTTATCAGTACCTCTTGTTACCTGAATTTGGGAGTTACACATTATATGTTCTGTCTCTTGTAGGATATGTTTGACAGCAAGTTGACTTCCATTCCACCAGATCAAGTGTTTCTGTACATCCCTAAACATATGAGGAAAAATGGTAAGCTTTCATTTAGTTTTGGCTTTTAATGTTTATTTTCAGCAAGGCTCAAGAGTAAAGAGATTTTCCCTCACTCAACTGAGAGTTAACTTAAACTCCATTCTGAAAAATGTTTTATTTAGTTTAATTTTCAGCTCCACTTTTTTCGGCTTGTAAGCTATTGTCATGGAGGCGTGTCCATCGTCCATGCAGCTGTCAGTGCATTCATAAACTTTTACTTTAAAAATCTTCTCCTCATAAAGTACTGGATGGATTCCATTCAAAATTTCACAGGAATGTTCCTTGGTTGACCCTCTATCAGATTCCTTCAAAGAATTTTAATCGGTTGGAAATCATGGCTGTAGTAGGCGTGGCTAATTCCCATATATGGTAATAGGTGGCTTTTCTCAGAAACTAATCGATGGATATAAACCAAACTTCTCATGAATTATCCCTGAGTGGCCCTTTATCAGCCTATAAAAAAAAATATTGTGATCAAATTAAAAATGTGTCCTTTATGGGTGGAGGTCATTTCTCAATATGTTATATAGTGGTAACTTTGAAAATTATTTTCTCAGAATCTAATCAATGTATATCAAGTCGACCCTCTACCATGTTCTAAAAGATGTTGTTTATTGTAGGTATAGCTTGTGTGAGTGTATGTCTAGTTGATGGCCTTGGTAACCAGGTCAAACCTCTACCTTGTTCTAAACTATGTTGTTCATTGCAGGTATAGCCTGTGTAAGTGTATGTCTAGTTGATGGGCTTGGTAACCAGGTCAAACCTCTACCATGTTCTAAACCATGTTGTTTATTGCAGGGATAGCCTGTGTTAGTGTATGTCTAGTTGATGGCCTGGGTAACCAAGTCAAACCTCTACCATGTACTAAACCATGTTGTTTTTTGCAGGGATAGCCTGTGTAAGTGTTTGTCTAGTTGATGGCCTCGGTAATCAAGTCAAACCTCTACCATGTTCTAAACCATCTGGGACTGCATATACTGATATAGAAAATAAGGAAGATTTGGAAGCCTTTATAGTCACACAGGAATACACAATGTCACCACAATCAAAGAAACCAGGTATTTTACCAAAGGCTTTTTAGGAAAGGTTAACACAAAGATATCTAAGTACAAAGTAACAATAGATAAATAATTAAAATAGCTTTGCAATTCCCAATTGTTTTGGCCTACATTTCTACAATTGTTGTTGACAACTGTTTTCAATCATGAGAAGATGCGCTGTAGGAAGTACAACTCATCTGGAGCTATCGCCAAATATTTTGGGGCTCGACAGAAGTTGCTCTGTGATAACAACCATAATTAAACCTTCAGGCTTGCATAAAAAAAATTCTGTATGTTCTATTTGACGAGGCAAAAAATAACAATTTTGTTATGATACCTTACAATGTTTTGGAAAATAACAATTCATTAATTTGTTTTTGTCTAACTTTTGACAGGTCCAACAGCCCTTGTTCAGTTCCGTATCTGGTCTATTGGTGACCTGGATATCACCGTGTTGATAGACAAACTCCAGTCCCTCCTGCGTAACGCCCTGTGTGACGTGTTGACGGAGTTCTACATGTTGACGGCCCCTATATGTGAGATCCCTAAACACTTGGTGGACGTTGTTCCGCCGTCGTCTGCGTTGTCTGCACCCTCCTCACCTTTCTGTAGTTCACCTCAAGGTAACTCTGTTGTAAATGTCTGATTTCTGTAACTGTCTGATTTCTGTAACTGTATTTAACCCTTGTCATGATGAGTAAATGCATAAATGGTCAGCCTGATTAGCTCAGTTGGTAGAGCACATGACTTCAAAACCATTTAAGTTTGACCACATGGGTTTAATTCCTGGGCTGGCATACTAATAAACTAATTGTCTTTTGGATAAGACGTTAAATTGAGGCCCTGTGAGATGGTGCTTTACACCAAGCAAGTTAAAGAATCCTGGCGATTCTCAGCAGTAGTTACGTCATATATCCTTGCACTATTTCCTTGTAACAACTCATTGTGTTCTGTGGGCATTGCTCATATAGGCATGTTCTACCGTAGCGCAGATAAATAAATGTAAATACACACACAAATGCATAAAAAAGGTCTGAAGTCACTGGAAGTTGAGGCGAAATTTTCAGAGTGAGACAAAAATCCTGCCAATTAAGAATTTTAAAGTGCTCCAATAAATGAATTTTTCAATATTTTGAGTGAAAACAATTGACATGATGAAGGCCTTTTAAAGCCAATTCACAGCAAATTTTGTTTCCTCATATAGATAGCATAAGATTCTTTATTTACTGGCTTTAAAATCTTAATCTAAAATACACTTCGTTTCAAATCTTAAGAATCTGAATCTTAAAATCTCATCTCTGATTGTGGGTAACCTTTGTATTTGCAAAATCAATTTATGAATGACTTGATTTGTAGGGAAGCAAGCAGGTGTCATAGACTGAGATCAGCCTGCATAGGCTGATCTCAGTCTTTGCCATCTACTAAAACAGGAATGTTCCATGTTCAGCTTGACAAGGGTTAAGAGCTCTAGATAGTGTATAGTGATCATAATAAAAATCTCAATGATTACAGTTTATTTGACAAAAAAGAACATTAATGTTAACCCTTGTCATGCTTAATAAAAAAATCTTGCTAGAAGCACAGGATGCACTATATGTGAGGAGGTATTCATCTTGAAAATTAAAATTTAAAGCTCTTCTGGTTTCAGAAAGGAAAAACAGGTGGAATAGACAAAGATCAGACTGCACAGATGTGCAGGCTGATGTTTGTCTATAGCTCCTGCCAAGGCAGGAATATTCCTGGTTCAGCATGACAAGGGTTAAAATTTGAAATCACTGTATTATGTTGAGCTCTAGTTTAGTCCACTCTCTTTCTTTCAAAATAGTAACCCACTATCATCATATGAGCCGGGGTTACTATCATCATATGAGCCTGTATGTGAAATTTCCAACAATTTCAAAAATGTGCAAAGCAAAGACTCTGACCAGCCTTTGCATCCGCACAGTCTGACCAGAGTTTGAACTATGCGTTTATTAGATAGATAAGGTCTCAAAGTATCGATAGACAATTAGGTAATTCTATGTTTACAGTATGTGGCTGTCTCTGCTACTCAATGTTTGCCCCTAATGAACATTTCAAAATGGTCGAAGTGAAACACACAGGCTCATATATTTCTCGGTTTATCTAAATTGAAAGAATTGTAGACATCTATCCAAAGTGCTTTTCCACTGTAAAAACAAAGGTGCAAAATTTGGCGAAAAGAGAAATTTGGTAGTGATTTCTTCATTTTCCTTAACATTAATCTCGACAAATATACAAATTTGATATTCTAAGAAGACAATTCTTTAATCATCCATTGACTCTCTGCACCTAAAAGTATTAGTAAAATAAACATTCGTAATTGATTAAAAAGTACATAAGTTAGAGTTCTATTAATCTTGGAAGATTTTGTAATACAAGTGAATGTACTTGTACACGGGGGGTGATGTCCATAATCGGAGCCACCGGCTCCGCTTTCAAAATCATGTGTGGAACTTCCGCTCCACGTGTGGCTCCGATTATGTAGATGTAAACATTTCATATTTTGAATGAAAAATGGGGTAGGAGGTTGGGATTTCCTCATTTATATAATATTTAATTCGTTAATCATAAAAAAAGTCGAATGCTATTCGACCAGTTATACATTTTGCAACGTAAACGTACTCAAAAAATGTAAGAACGCTCGTTGGTTTTTGTTAAAAATGATTTCTTCTGGGAGCAGTCTTGAGCCAGGAATGTCAAAACACGTAGTTTTTACCTCCAAAATACAATATTCTGAACAGAATTAATAACGCAGACCATTGTTTTCAGTGTATACGAGTTTAACAAAACAACCACAATAATCTTACCAAATGTACTTTTCTGCAATATGATATATATCAAAGAAAATTGTTTGGTTCCGATTATGTGGATTGGCTCCGATTATGTACTATGGCTCTGAAGTTGTGGAGTGTCTTCTTCTTCTTCTTGCATATGCCCCAACAGCCTTAAATATGAAGTTTCTGTTAGTTACATGGGGCGCTGTTTTCTCGTCATTCCATGGCACACGTTGTCTATTTTACGTCTCACCTTTCTCGTTTACTTTTATTAACTCCAAAATGCAATATTCTGAACAGAATGTCTGATGTAGATCCTTGTTTTCAGTGTGTACGAATTCAAGAAGATAACCACAATATTCTAGAAAGTTGTTCTTTACTGAAATTTTAGATAGCTGAAAGAAAATTATTTGTCTCTAATTATGTACCGATGCTCAAAAGTCTTGGAGTGCCAAGCCTTTTGCGGACCGAAACTCATAATCACTTGCCTAAAAACTACATTTATCTATTTGTTTATTTATTTATTTATCTATCTATTCATTTAGTTGTTTAGTTAGTAAGTTAGTGAGAAAAGGAATGACACCGTAGTCATACGCATTGAAGAGTTGTAAGCGCGTGAAGGCGACTATCACTAGGAGCAAATCCCAAAATGGATATGCATTCGATGTTCATTTTGCCTCGATTTCACTCAAAATCTTGGGTTTTCGCACTTTTTTTTACTCTCTTTGTAAACTCGTTTTCGATAAGCTCGAGTTTGAATGAGTCCGGTCGGTGAAAGAATAAGCATTGGTCTCACTTTAAGGAGGTGTTCACGAATTAAATCCACAATGGTATGAGATAAATAGACCATAACATTGACTTATTTACAGGGATTCACCCTATGGCTTTTGCTTTTAAAGGAGTCGACAAACGGCCCAGATACCTCATCTTTGTGGTTCACTGTCACCATGAGTCCGCGATAACCTTAAAAAACTGTGACCTGGAGAGTAAAAAGGTTCCGATCATAACACAAATTGCAGTACAATTTGTCCTCCCCGTCCAGTCAGCACCAAAGTTCGGCATCGGTAGTTGTTATTATCGGCGTTTTAACCTGGCAATGGTCGAGTTATGACCCCTCAGTGTCCTTGATTTTTAATCGCGTAAATGAATCAATTTAATATGTCTATACGCAATGACGTTCCGAAATTCATTTTTTCACTACCACCAAACTCGAAAACTTGCCTTTATCTGATAAATGTCTTCACGGTTTGTCGTTTCCACCTTTATAAGCTGTATTACTCGACAAACTTGAGTTTCGTACGATGCATTCGATCTGCTGCATGAGAAAACATTGTTTATAAAAAAAAACCTTCTTTAAGCTATACCGATGCCTTCTCTTTCACCGACCAGACTTATCTCAAACTCAAGCATATCAGAAACGAGCTTTCAATGAGAGTTCACAAAAGAACGAAAAGTCGCAAGGTTTTTGGTCAAATTAAGGCAGAATGAAGAGCAATTGGATAGCCATGTTAGGATTTAATCTAGGCAAAATTCAGAAATCCACGTCGAACATTATTTGAGAGCAATATTGCACAAGAACACACGCGCTATTGAATTTTACAGAGCAATGAAAACTGACTTTGATTTCAAAATTTTGATTTTGGGGGTAGTCACCAGTAACTCTCCAATGCGTATGTCTTCGGTGTAATCCATTTTGTGACAGATCAATATTTAGTTTACGTTTATTTTGGTATATCCAATTTTCCAAACTCTAGATTATGGAAAAAGTTGTATCTAAAAAAAGTGATGCGTTATTTGTGTTGTTCAGTATATATAAGACGTGTTTTCGCCCTTGTGTATCGATCCGTTCTTCTAAATGTCAAATTTTTATACTTCTGTTTAATTTTCAACATCGCCTTTATGAAACGGTACCCCTATACCGAAAAAGCGCTCGGGACATTTTCAGTATTTGATTTTCATAGTCTTAAATAAGTTTTAATTTTATTAAATCTAGTTTAATTACTTTCCGATTGAAAAGTTGACAAATCCGGAGATGAAATAGTAAATTCTGATATTAATCGGGAATTATTTAAATATGTTCAAATCTTTGCGAATATTCGGAACTAAATGTTACGCGGGGCTTAAAACCAAGGGACCATTGGCCCTTAAGCGCTAACCTGAGGCATTTACAAGTATTTGACAAATGTGGCAAAGTGTCAAAATTACTTATTTGAAATTCATGACTAGCTCAACAAAAGTCCAAGATATCTAAAAGACAATCATTCCGATTGCATTTCAAAACAGTTGAGTCAAATATGTTGCCTCTAAAGTACTGAAGGAATTTCAAAGATTTGAAGAGGTGTCCCAGTTTTTGATTCTCTTTCCAACTCGTCTAAGATTTCAAGACAAAGATGCTGACAATATGTTAAAACAAATAAATGCCCTCTAGATTTTCCTTTACTTGACCTATCGACCTCATTTTTGGTCCCACTTAACCAATTTTTTAACTTAACGAGATTTCACGGAGGCAAATATTCTGACCAAGTTTCAAGACATTTGAGTGAAGGAAGTGGTCTCTAGAGCTCACCTAAGGGTTTTCCAAGATTTGACACATTAACCTAATTTTTGACTTCACTTGATCCAGTTTAGGGCTTGACTAAGATTAGATTTGATGGGGTCCAACATTCTGACCAAGTTTCAGGATATTTTGGGTCAAGAATGTGGCTTCTAAAGTGAACAGAAGGTTCTTCTAAGATATGACCCCTTGACCTCATTTTTGACCTCGATTGACTCGATTTCAATCTTGATCGAGATTTGATGCAGACAAACATTCTAGCAAAATTTCAGGACATAAGGGCAAATTATGTGGCCTCTAAAGTGAACAGAATTTTTTTTCTTAAATATGACCCCTTAACCTCATTTTTGACCTCACTTGACCCAGTTTACAACATGACCAAGATATGATGAAGACCAACATTCTGACTAAGTTTCATGATATTGGGGCCAAAAATGTGACCTCTAAAGTGAACAGAGGGTTTTCTAAGATATGATCCCTTGACCTAAATTTTTACCCCACTTTACCAAATTTCGAACTTGTCCGAGATTTGATGGAGACAAACATTCTGATGACGTTTAAAGACATTTTGGCAAAAAATGTGGCCTCTGAAGTGCACACAAGACTTTTGCTAAAATTTGACCCCTTTAATTTACAAGATCCCCTTTTTGACCCCACTTGACCAAATCTCGAACTGGACCAAGAATTGATGGAGACAGACATCCTGACCAAGTTTAAGACATTTGGTGAGTGCACACAATTTGGTGACGGACGACGGGCGAAGGACGCCGGACTCAGCTTGATCACAATAGCTCACCATGAGCACTTCCTGCTCAGATGCGCTAAAAATCGAACAAAAAGGGAGTATTAAGAATCATTGAGTCCTTTTTTAGTAAGATATATTAATCGTATTTCTTGAAATAGGTATCAAATGAACGCGAACTTCGCAACATCTTTTTTTGATACCACTCGGAAAATTTATCTGATTAAATTTCATGGAATTATCGACGTTGAAAGAGTGTTAGTAGTGACATTGTTAAAATTGGAACGCTTAGCGTGCGAAGTATTATAAGCAAGAAAAACCATTGACAGGCTCCGAAGAGATCTTTATATCTCTTCACATTTAATCCTGGATTATAGTCCGACAATTCTCTTGCACGTACATGTACTAAGTAATATCAATGAAGCTGACTGTCTAGTAACCGGAATATTATAATAAAAGTAAACATGTAGAAGTGAAATGTAACAAACGTAACTTGCATGGTGGAATGATGATGGAAAAGCGCCCCGTGAAACTAGTAGAAATTTCATATTGAAGATGTTATATAGAAGAAGAAGAAGACACTCCACAACTTCAGAGCCAGAGTACATAATCGGAGCCAATCCACATAATCGGAACCAAACTATTTTCTTTGATCTATATCATATTGAAGAAAAGTACATTGGATTAGAGAATTGTGGTTGTTTTGTTAAACTCGTGTACACTAAAAACAATGGTCTGCGTTATTAATTCTGTTCAGAATATTGCATATTGGAGGTAAAAACCACGTGTTTTCACATTCCTGACTCAAGACCGCTCCCAGAAGAAATCATTTTTAACAAAAACCAACGAGCGTTCTTACATTTTTTGAGTACGTTTACGTTGCAAAATGTAAAACTGGTCGAATAGCATTCGACTTTTTTATGATTAATGAATTAAATATTATATAAATGAGGAAATCCCGACCTCCTACCCGATTTTTCATTCAAAATATGAAATGTTTACATCTACATAATCGGAGCCACACGTGGAGCAGAAGTTCCACACATGATTTTGAAAGCGGAGCCGGTGGCTCCGATTATGGACATCACCCCCCGTGTGTAGCTAGGTTTGAATGCTTTCTGTTATATTTCAAATACAGTCAATCTTGCTCGAGCGACCACGCCTATTAAGCGACCAAAATTATTATGGGAACATTTTCAGAATCCCCTTTCTCAGTTCAAAATATCTGACAGAATGGATATCATTGATCCAAAATTTATCATAAATTAATCCTATGTTGTTAAAACTCAGAATTTTCTAATTGAGAAGATTCTGATGAGTGTTTTCCATCACAGGATTATTGAGAAATTCTAAAAAAAATATACATACTCAATAAAATTCATGTTTCCTATTTGTAAACAAAACTTGTTTAAGTGACCATTTTCTTTAACGACCACTTTTTTGTGGTCTCGTAAGTGGTCGCTTAATACAAGTTTTACTGTATATCACTATAAACTTGATTGGATTTGCCAGAACCATAACATTTATTTCTAGATTTCAAAGTACATTGTACTAATAACTTGAATTGTTTTCTCAATAATAAGTGAATGTTGTTCTTTATAATGAGTAAATGCGCTAATCAAAACAAGTTTTCAGATAGCTTCAAGGGCCAAAGCTCATAGCCAAATATTGAAATTG
Organism: Fragum whitleyi; assembly: GCA_948146395.1. Lineage (NCBI taxonomy): Eukaryota > Metazoa > Mollusca > Bivalvia > Cardiida > Cardiidae > Fragum > Fragum whitleyi. The sequence goes on along the minus strand of OX411548.1, from coordinate 8,282,254 downwards.
AGCTGATCCAGAGCATAATTTCTTCGTTTTTTTTTTATGGATTTCAAAACAATTTGGGGCCATATGAAATAAATTTTCAGATAGCTGTTATAGCAAGGTGGAAAGGTTTTAGTTAAGATGCTGAAATTGACCTTCAACAGGCATTGTCACTAGCCCTGTGTACAGGATGACAAAACGGTGTTAACTTTTTTGCAAGTTTTACCCTGCTTTGCTTATGCACTTCAGTGCAAATGAGGGTATAATTTGCAGTTTGCATAGTTTTTGTCCTAGGACAACCATTCTTGTGGTGTAAGACTAGTAAAGGTGTCTTAGTATCAGCATATTTTCAGTGATATGAAGGCTGTCATACACAGTAAATACAGTGTTTCAAAAAAAACCCAAATGGGGGTGATTTACCCCTCAATTGAAGCTTGTACTCCCATTTTTGCAAGTATGCCTTCTTTATGTTATATAGAGGGGGTACATGCACACTGTAAAATACCCATTTTTACCCCAAGATTGAAAAAGCAGTGGGAACACTGAAATGCTGTCACAATTTTTTGAAACATGTTCCATTTTCTTTGATAGATGAATTTGTGGAAAGTAAGACAGGTTGTTTGTATTGTTACCAAGTTATAGTTATACCTTAAAGTATAGTCAGCTCTTTATCATATGATTTTGACAAAATATTTTTTTTCTAGGAAAAAAATGATACAGACTAGTCTCATTTTTTCCAGATATTGCATAAAACAAGGGTATTACTAGAGAAATAAAATAAGGATGCATTGAGTGGCATTTAAATGGCTCAGTGAGAAACTGTTGTTACTCCATAAATGTTTATAGGGAGTTACAACTGTTTCGTGCTGAGCCATTGATTTCTTTTTACTTCATTGAAAATATTCTACAGTAATACAGTAGCAACCTTTATCTTTCGAGCTTAAGCAGTAAAGAGCTGGTTTGCTTTATTTTGAAAGTGCAGTTCTTAATTTTTTGAGCATGGTTGAGTTCTATCTTTTTATCTTCTCCAAAAAGTAAAGAGTAAATAGATGAAAATGAAAGGAAAATAAATTATATGTTAAGAATATGTTTAATGTAGATTATTATGAAACTATAGATTATTATCAGTTTAATTTTTTATTATAGGTCAGTTTCTTAATTTATTGTAAAGGAATTGCTTTCTAAATGTTTACTACTTTTGGTGTTAAAAGTATTTAATGCTTTGTTAAGAACTGCATAAATCCTAGTAATTTCAAACCATTTGAATGATTAATATCCAGGAAACCCTCAATTTATGTATATACAAGTATTTACCTTTATCCAGAAAGGAATGTGCCACATCTAAATCAAAACTTTTTAATACTGAAAACATTAAAGGACATCACATAACCTTAACAACAAGTACATTGAAATATCCATTAATTTAAAAAACTCTTTTCTGTTGAATTTTACCATTCTTTAATTACTTTCAAATTATGATTTTCATTTAAAAAGCATGTTATTGAAACTAAAAAGTTGGTAGTGATACATTTAAGGTTAAAATCAGGGCTTGAAAATTCTACTTGACCGCTTGTCCTGCATGATTTTTAGCTCCACTGGCTGAAAGCCACTGAGGCTATTGTCATGGCGTTGTGTCTGTCGTACGTCTGTCCGTCTGTCTGTATGTGCGTCCGGTCATAAACTTTTTCTTTAAAAATCTTCTCCTCAGAAACTACTGGATGAATTTCAACCAAACTTCACAGGAATGATCCTTGAGTGACCCTCTTTCAAAGTTGTTCAAGAATGTCGGATCCATTGAAAAACATGGATTTAATGGGCGTGGCTTATTTCCAAATATGGTAAAAACTGATTTTCTCAGATTCTAGCTGATGGATACCTATTAAATTTTACATGAATGATCCTTGGATGACCCTTTATCGGTCTACCCAAAATTATTGTGATGGGATGAAAAATATGTATTTTATGGGCAGAGGTCATTTCTCTATATGCTATATAGTGGAAAATTTGAAAATCATTTTTGCAGAATGAATTTGATGGAATCAACCAAATTTCACTGGAATGATTATTGAGTGACCCTTTATCAGTCTACCAAAAATTATTGTGATCGGATGAAAAATATGTCTTTTATGGGCGGAGGTCATTTTTCTCTTTGTTATATTGTGGAAACTTTGAAAATCATTTGCTCAGAATGTAATAGATGGATATCAACCAAATTTCACTGGAATGATTCTTGGGTGACCCATTATCATGCAGCCAAAAACTATTGTGATTGGATGAAAAATATGTCTTTTATGGGCGGAGGTCATTTCTGTATATGTTATATAGTGGACACTTTGAAAATCATTTCAACATCAGTAGAACCCAAAATATCTAAAAATTTAGTCAAAACTTAGATTTGCTTTTACAAGAATTTCAAGCCTGTGGAGCGACTCAAGCCATTCATGGCTTTCTAGTTGCCTTCTTTGTCTATATAAGCAGGACAAGTGGATTTTGAAGTTTTATAACCTTGGGCCCAGAATGAATATTGATTACATCTTTACCAGTTTGCTGATGATGCTTTTGTGAAATGGCTTCATATTTCCATGATATGCACCTAATATAAATAGAGGATATTAAATGAGTGTTCATTGAATATGGAATTTATCAAACAAGGCATCTATAAACAGATAAAAACGAGGCATTGCGGAGTTTTTATCTTTTTTAGTTGATGAGTTTGATAAAGTTTGTATTTAATGAGCACAAATTTGATTTCTATTTATAATATGACCTGAATTTTTTGGATAAATCAAAAAGATTGTGATATTTATCGATTTAAGTTATTCCGCAAATATAAAACATTGTTTGTGAAATGATGTCAGCAAATCCATTATGACGTCATTTTCACAACATAAATATAACGTTGCAATATATTCTTAGCTCTTTTGCATAGATATTTCACTAGTGTAATAAAACCTGTGTAATATGAAAAATATTCAACGGGATTATTTCACTCCCTCAATGAAGGTCATATTATAAGTGAGAATATACAATTTTAAGTAAAAGTCTTAAGGCGATACAGGCACTTGAGTATGATAGCATTATCAAAAACTTTGTAACTAAATTTTTCATTTAGATTATTAAATACTCAATTTGAGGTCTACCATTGCTAAGTTTGTCATAATAATTTATGGAAAACTTACTTAAATCACTAAAATATAAGTTTCTTTTATAATGAAACAATTTGACCCACAATTGCTTCTTTCCCCTTGTATTTACAAATACCCAAGAGTGAATTACATGTAGTGTGTCCCTAACATATCCTTTTAAGTTTGAAAAAAAAAATAGAGAAGAGATTGGTTGTATTAGATAAGTTCTTGATAGTATCATATTTCTAAAAACTGGATTAAAAAAAAATTCTATGTGCATCCCAATTTTCATAAAGACAAATAAATAATGATATTCGTTACCTAAAAGCCAAAGAAGTATTAAAGAAATTGTATCCTTTACCATCTTGTGATGCCATTGTCAAGATCATGTTAAAAATGCCATCAAAAGGGAAATTACTAATTAAGCAAAAATATATCTTATGAAATAAAAGTATTATTCCTAAACAAGAAATATTTTAGGTCGAAGAAATGTGCAAATTTCAAATATATTTGCTTATATTGCAGTGGATGAGTTTAGGGAGAGGAAATTGTCGATGGTGGCATTGAGGAAGCCCAATGATCTACAACGACAGATAGATAGAAGGGCATCTCTTCAAGGTCAATTCAAGTTTCCATTCCATTTGAGGGATGCTCTGTCAGGAAAAAAGATGATGTCCCCACCTCCAGACACTTCTAGGGTAGGACAATTTTTGAAGGGATATGAATTATGTAATTCTCATTTTATTTGCTTGGCTATTTTCAGAGAAAAAACAAGGTATTGCTATAGCCTTGGTGTCGTCGTCATCGCTGTCTGCCTCGCCATGCAAAAACAATGACATCTTGTGATATCTCTGGTTCTATTAAAGGCATTCACTTGAAACTAGGCTCACATGTTTTTAGCTAACCTGAGCACGAAGTGCTCAAGGTGAGCTTTTGGGGTTACTTGATGTCCGTTGTCCGTCGTCAACATTTACCTTGTGGACACTCTAGAGGCCATATTTTTAGCCCAATCAACCTGAAAATTGGTCAGAATGATTATCTTGATGAAAGCTCGGACAAGTGCGAAATTGGGTCAAGTGGGGTCAAAAACTAGGGCACAGGGTCAAATCTTAGAAAAACCTTGTGGACACTCTAGAGGCCATATTTTAAGCCCAATCAACCTGAAAATTGGTCAGAATGATTATCTTGATGAGAGGTCGAAAAGGTCAAAATTGGGTCAAGTTGGGTCAAAAAATAGGTCACAGGGTCAAATCTTAGAAAAACCTTGTGGACACTCTAGAGGCCATATTTTTAGCCCAATCAACCTGAAAATTGGTCAGAATGATAATCTTGATGAAATCTCGAACAAGTTCGAAATTGGGTCAAGTGGGGTCAAAAACTAGGGCACAGGGTCAAATCTTAGAAAAACCTTGTGTACATTCTAGAGGCCATATGTTTAGCCCAATCAACCTGAAAATTGGTCAGAATGATAATCTTGATGAAATCTCGAACAGGTTCGAAATTGGGTCAAAATTTGGGCACAGGGTCAAATCTTAGAAAAACCTTGTGGACACTCTAGAGGCCATATTTTTAGCCCAATCAACCTGAAAATTGGTCAGAATGATTATCTTGATGAAAACTCGGACAAGTTCAAAATTGGGTCAATTTGGGTCAAAAACTAAGTCACGGGGTCAAATCTTAGAAAAACCTTGTGGACACTCTAGAGGCCATATTTTAAGCCCAATCAACCTGAAAATTGGTCAGAATGATTATCTTGATGAAATCTCAGATAGTTTGAAATTGGGTCAAGTTGGGTCAAAAACTAGGGCACAGGGTCAAACCTAAGAAAAACTTGTGTACACTCTAGAGGCCATATTTTAAGCCCAATCAACCTGAAAATTGGTCAAAATGATAATCTTGATGAAATCTCGAACAAGTTCTAAATTGGGTCAAGTGGGGTCAAAAACTAGGGCACAGGGTCAAATCTTAGAAAAACCTTGTGGACATTCTAGAGGCCTTATTTTTAGCCCAATCAACCTGAAAATTGGTCAGAATGATTATTTTGATGAAATCTCGGACAAGTTCGAGATTGGGTCAAGTTTGGTCAAAAACTAGGTCATGGGGTCAAATCTTAGAAAAACCTTGTGGACACTATAGAGGCCATATTTTTAGCCCAATCACCCTGAAAATTGGTCAGAATGATTATCTTGATAAAATCTAGGACAAGATTGAAATTGGGTCAAGTGGGGTCAAAAACTAAGTCACGAGGTCAAATCTTAGAAAAACCTTGTGGACACTCTAGAGGCCATATTTTCAGCCCAATTAACCTGAAAATTGGTCAGAATGATTATCTTGATGAAATCTCGAACAACTTCGAAATTGGGTCAAGTGGGGTCAAAAACTAGGGCACAGGGTCAAATATTAGAAAAACCTTGTGGACATTCTAGAGGCCCTATTTTTAGCCCAATCAACCTGAAAATTGGTCAGAATGATTATCTTGATGAAATCTCGGACAAATTCGAGATTGGGTCAAGTTTGGTCAAAAACTAGGTCATGGGGTCAAATCTTAGAAAAACCTTGTGGACACTAAAGAGGCCATATTTTTAGCCCAATCACCCTGAAAATTGGTCAGAATGATTATCTTGATAAAATCTAGGACAAGATCGAAATTGGGTCAAGTGGGGTCAAAAACTAAGTCACAAGGTCAAATCTTAGAAAAACCTTGTGGACACTCTAGAGGCCATATTTTCAGCCCAATCAACCTGAAAATTGGTCAGAATGATTATCTTGATGAAATCTCGAACAACTTCGGAATTGGGTCAAGTGGGGTCAAAAACTAGGTCACGGGGTCAAATCCTAGATAAACCTTGTGGACACTCTAGAGGCCATATTTTTAGCCCAATCAACATGAAATTTGGTCAGAATGATTATCTTGATGAAATCTCGGACAAGTTCAAAATTGGGTCAAGTGGGGTCAAAAATGAGGGCACAGGGTCAAACCTTAGAAAAACCTTGTGTACACTCTAGAGGTCATTTTTTAAGCCCAATCAACCTGAAAATTGGTCAGAATGATTATCTTGATGAAATCTCAAAAAAGTTTGAAATTGGGTGAATTTGGGTCAAAAACTAGGTCACTGGGTCAAATCTTAGAAAAACCTTGAGGACACTCTTGAGGCCATATTTTTAGCTTAATCAACCTGAAAATTGGTCAGAATGATAATCTTGATGAAATCTCGGACAACTTCGAAATTGGGTCAAAAACTTGGGCATGGGGTCAAACCTTAGAAAAACCTTGAGGACACTCTTGAGGCCATATTTTTATCTTAATCAACATGAAAATTGGTCAGAATGATAATCTTGATGAAATCTCGGACAACTTCGAAATTGGGTCAAGTGGGGTCAAAAACTAGGGCACAGGGTCAAATCTTAGAAAAACCTTCTGGACACTCTTGAGGCCATATTTTAAGCCCAATCAACCTGAAAAGTGGTCAGAATGATAATCTTGATGAAATCTCGAACAAGTTCTAAATTGGGTCAAGTGGGGTCAAAAACTAGGGCACAGGGTCAAATCTTAGAAAAACCTTGTGGACATTCTAGAGGCCCTATTTTTAGCCCATTCAACCTGAAAATTGGTCAGAATGATTATCTTGATGAAATCTCAAAAAAGTTTGAAATTGGGTGAATTTGGGTCAAAAACTAGGTCACTGGGTCAAATCTTAGAAAAACCTTGAGGACACTCTTGAGGCCATATTTTTAGCTTAATCAACCTGAAAATTGGTCAGAATGATAATCTTGATGAAATCTCGGACAACTTCGAAATATGGTCAAAAACTTGGGCACGGGGTCAAACCTTAGAAAAACCTTGAGGACACTCTTGAGGCCATATTTTTATCTTAATCAACCTGAAAATTGGTCAGAATGATAATCTTGATGAAATCTCGGACAACTTCGAAATTGGGTCAAGTGGGGTCAAAAACTAGGGCACAGGGTCAAATCTTAGAAAAACCTTCTGGACACTCTTGAGGCCATATTTTTAGCCCAATCAATCTGAAAAGTGGTCAGAATGATCTTGATGAAATCTCGAACAAGTTCGAAATTGGGTCAAGTGGGGTCAAAAACTAGGTCACGGGGTCAAATCTTAGAAAAACATTTTTAGATTGTTAATTCAGGTGAGCGATTAAGGGCCACTATGGCCCTCTTGTTTCATCAAAAAATCAACCTATACTATCAAGGGGGATAACTCCAGATGCATTTTGTGCAAATTATGCCTCTTTTTTAGCTCAACTGAGCACGAAGTGCTCAAGGTGAGCTTTTGTGGTCGCATGATGTCTGTCGTGCGTCGTGTGTCCTGCGTTGTCAACATTTACCTTGTAGACACTCTAGAGGCCACATCTTTTGACAGATCATCCTCAAATTTGGTCAGAATGATTGTCAGAATCAGAATTTGCTCAGTCATTGTGATAATTGGTCAGAATGATTGTCTTGACAAAATCTCGAACAAGTTCGAAATTGGGTCAAGTGGGGTCAAAAATGAGGTCACAGGGTCAAATATTAGAAAAACATTGTAGAGACTCTAGAAGCCATTTTTTTGGCTCAATCAACGTGAAAATTGGTCAGAATGATTGTCTTGATGAAATCTCGGACAAGTTAAAATTGGGTCAAGAGGGGTCAAAAATGAGTTCACAGGGTCAAATATTAGAAAAACCTTGTAGACATTCTAGAAGCCATATTTTTTGCTCAATCAACCTGAAAATTGGTCACAATGATTATCTTAATAAAATCTCGAACAAGTTCAAAATTGGGTCAACTGGGGTCAAAAATGAGGTCACAATGTCAAATATTAGAAAAACCTTGTAGACACTCTAGAAGCCATATTTTTTGCTCAATCAACATGAAAATTGGTCAGAATGATTGTCTTGACAATATCTGGAACAAGTTCCAAATTGGGTCAAGTGGGGTCAAAAATGAGGTCACAGTGTCAAATATTAGAAAAACCATGTAGAGACTCTAGAAGCCATATTTTTCACTCAATCAACTTGAAAATTGGTCAGAATTATTGTCTTGATGAAATCTCGGACAAGTTCAAAATTGGGTCAAGTGGGGTCAAAAATGAGGTCACAGGGTCAAATATTAGAAAAACCTTGTACACATTCTAGAAGCCATATGTTTTGCTCAAACAACGTTAAAATTGGTCAGAATGATTGTCTTGATGAAATCTCGAACAAGTTTAAAATTGGGTCAACTTGGGTCAAAAATGAGGTCACAGGGTCAATAATTAGAAAAACCTTGTAGACACTCTAGAAGCCATATTTTTTGCTCAATCAACATGAAAATTGGTCAGAATATGATTGTCTTGACAAAATCTTGGACAAGTTCAAAATTTGGTCAAGTGGGATCAAAAACTAGGGCACAGGGTCAAATCTTAGAAAAACCTTGTGGACATTCTAGAGGCTATATTTTAAGCCCAATCAACCTGAAAATTGGTCAGAATGATTATCTTGATGAAATCTCGGACAAGTTCGAAATTGGGTCAAGTGGGATCAAAAACTAGGGCACAGGGTCAAATCTTAGAAAAACCTTCTGGACACTCTTGAGGCCATATTTCTAGCCCAATCAATCTGAAAAGTGGTCAGAATGATCTTGATAAAATCTCGGACAAGTTTGAAATTGGGTCAAGTGGGGTCAAAAACTAGGTCACGGGGTCAAATCTTAGAAAAACATTTTCAGATTGTTAATTCAGGTGAGCGATTAAGGGCCACTATGGCCCTCTTGTTTCATAAAAAAATCAACCTATACTATCAAGGGGGATAACTCCAGATGCATTTTGTGCAAATTATGCCTCTTTTTTAGCTCACCTGAGCACGAAGTGCTCAAGGTGAGCTTTTGTGGTCGCATGATGTCTGTCGTGCGTCGTGTGTCCTGCGTCGTCAACATTTACCTTGTAGACACTCTAGAGGCCACATCTTTTGACAGATCATCCTCAAATTTGGTCAGAATGATTGTCAGAATCAGAATTTGCTCAGTCATTGTGATAATTGGTCAGAATGATTGTCTTGACAAAATCTCGAACAAGTTCAAAAATTGGGTCAAGTGGGGTCAAAAATGAGGTCACAGGGTCAAATATTAGAAAAACCATGTAGAGACTCTAGAAGCCATTTTTTTGGCTCACTCAACGTGAAAATTGGTCAGAATGATTGTCTTGATGTAATCTCGGACAAGTTCAAAATTGGGTCCAGTGGGGTTAAAAATGAGGTCACAGGGTCAAATATTAGAAAAACCTTGTAGACATTCTAGAAGCCATATTTTTTGCTCAAACAATGTTAAAATTGGTCAGAATGATTGTCTTGATGAAATCTCGAACAAGTTCAAAATTGGGTCAAGTGGGGTCAAAAATGAGGTCACAGGGTCAAATATTAGATAAACCTTGTGGACACTCTAGAGGCCATATTTTTAGCCTAATCAACCTGAAAATTGGTCAGAATGATTATCTTGATGAAATTTCGAACAACGTCGAAATTGGGTCAAGTGGGGTCAAAAACTAGGTCACGGGGTCAAATCCTAGATAAACCTTGTGGACACTCTAGAGGCCATATTTTTAGCCCAATCAACATGAAATTTGGTCAGAATGATTATCTTGATGAAATCTCGGACAAGTTCAAAATTGGGTCAAGTGGGGTAAAAAATGAGGGCACAGGGTCAAACCTTAGAAAAACCTTGTGGACACTATAGAGGCCATATTTTTAGCCCAATCACCCTGAAAATTGGTCAGAATGATTATCTTGATAAAATCTAGGACAAGATCGAAATTGGGTCAAGTGGGGTCAAAAACTAAGTCACGAGGTCAAATCTTAGAAAAACCTTGTGGACACTCTAGAGGCCATATTTTCAGCCCAATCAACCTGAAAATTGGTCAGAATAATTATCTTGATGAAATCTCGAACAACTTCGAAATTGGGTCAAGTGGGGTCAAAAACTAGGTCACGGGGTCAAATCCTAGATAAACCTTGTGGACACTCTAGAGGCCATATTTTTAGCCCAATCAACATGAAATTTGGTCAGAATGATTATCTTGATGAAATCTCGGACAAGTTCAAAATTGGGTCAAGTGGGGTAAAAAATGAGGGCACAGGGTCAAACCTTAGAAAAACCTTGTGTACACTCTAGAGGCCTTTTTTAAGCCCAATCAACCTGAAAATTGGTCAGAATGATAATCTTGATGAAATCTCAAAAAAGTTTGAAATTGGGTGAATTTGGGTCAAAAACTAGGTCACTGGGTCAAATCTTAGAAAAACCTTGAGGACACTCTTGAGGCCATATTTTTAGCTTAATCAACCTGAAAATTGGTCAGAATGATAATCTTGATGAAATCTCGGACAACTTCGAAATTGGGTCAAAAACTTGGGCACGGCGTCAAACCTTAGAAAAACCTTGAGGACACTCTTGAGGCCATATTTTTATCTTAATCAACCTGAAAATTGGTCAGAATGATAATCTTGATGAAATCTCGGACAACTTCGAAATTGGGTCAAGTGGGGTCAAAAACTAGGTCACGGGGTCAAATCTTAGAAAAACATTTTTAGATTGTTAATTCAGGTGAGCGATTAAGGGCCACTATGGCCCTCTTGTTTCATCAAAAAATCAACCTATACTATCAAGGGGGATAACTCCAGATGCATTTTGTGCAAATTATGCCTCTTTTTTAGCTCAACTGAGCACGAAGTGCTCAAGGTGAGCTTTTGTGGTCGCATGATGTCTGTCGTGCGTCGTGTGTCCTGCGTTGTCAACATTTACCTTGTAGACACTCTAGAGGCCACATCTTTTGACAGATCATCCTCAAATTTGGTCAGAATGATTGTCAGAATCAGAATTTGCTCAGTCATTGTGATAATTGGTCAGAATGATTGTCTTGACAAAATCTCGAACAAGTTCGAAATTGGGTCAAGTGGGGTCAAAAATGAGGTCACAGGGTCAAATATTAGAAAAACATTGTAGAGACTCTAGAAGCCATTTTTTTGGCTCAATCAACGTGAAAATTGGTCAGAATGATTGTCTTGATGAAATCTGGGACAAGTTAAAAATTGGGTCAAGAGGGGTCAAAAATGACTTCACAGGGTCAAATATTAGAAAAACCTTGTAGACATTCTAGAAGCCATATTTTTTGCTCAATCAACCTGAAAATTGGTCACAATGATTATCTTAATAAAATCTCGAACAAGTTCAAAATTGGGTCAACTGGGGTCAAAAATGAGGTCACAGGGTCAAATATTAGAAAAACCTTGTAGACACTCTAGAAGCCATATTTTTTGCTCAATCAACATGAAAATTGGTCAGAATGATTGTCTTGACAATATCTGGAACAAGTTCAAAATTTGGTCAAGTGGGATCAAAAACTAGGGCACAGGGTCAAATATTAGAAAAACCATGTAGAGACTCTAGAAACCATATTTTTCGCTCAATCAACTTGAAAATTGGTCAGAATTATTGTCTTGGTGAAATGTCGGACAAGTTCAAAATTGGGTCAAGTGGGGTCAAAAATGAGGTCACAGGGTCAAATATTAGAAAAACCTTGTACACATTCTAGAAGCCATATGTTTTGCTCAAATAACGTTAAAATTGGTCAGAATGATTGTCTTGATGAAATCTTGAACAAGTTTAAAATTGGGTCAACTTGGGTCAAAAATGAGGTCACAGGGTCAATAATTAGAAAAACCTTGTAGACACTCTAGAAGCCATATTTTTTGCTCAATCAACATGAAAATTGGTCAGAATATGAGTGTCTTGACAAAATCTCGGACAAGTTCAAAATTTGGTCAAGTGGGATCAAAAACTAGGGCACAGGGTCAAATCTTAGAAAAACCTTGTGGACATTATAGAGGCCATATTGTAAGCCCAATCAACCTGAAAATTGGTCAGAATGACAATCTTGATGAAATCTCGAACAAGTTCGAAATTGGGTCAAGTGGGATCAAAAACTAGGGCACAGGGTCAAATCTTAGAAAAACCTTCTGGACACTCTTGAGGCCATATTTCTAGCCCAATCAATCTGAAAAGTGGTCAGAATGATCTTGATGAAATCTCGGACAAGTTCGAAATTGGGTCAAGTGGGGTCAAAAACTAGGTCACGGGGTCAAATCTTAGAAAAACATTTTCAGATTGTTAATTCAGGTGAGCGATTAAGGGCCACTATGGCCCTCTTGTTTCATCAAAAAATCAACCTATACTATTAAGGGGGATAACTCCAGATGCATTTTGTGCAAATTATGCCTCTTTTTTAGCTCACCTGAGCACGAAGTGCTCAAGGTGAGCTTTTGTGGTCGCATGATGTCTGTCGTGCGTCGTGTGTCCTGCGTCGTCAACATTTACCTTGTAGACACTCTAGAGGCCACATCTTTTGACAGATCATCCTCAAATTTGGTCAGAATGATTGTCAGAATCAGAATTTGCTCAGTCATTGTGATAATTGGTCAGAATGATTGTCTTGACAAAATCTCGAACAAGTTCGAAATTGGGTCAAGTGGGGTCAAAAATGAGGTCACAGGGTCAAATATTAGAAAAAACATGTAGAGACTCTAGAAGCCATTTTTTTGGCTCACTCAACGTGAAAATTGGTCAGAATGATTGTCTTGATGTAATCTCGGACAAGTTCAAAATTGGGTCAAGTGGGGTCAAAAATGAGGTCACAGGGTCAAATATTAGATAAACCTTGTGGACACTCTAGAGGCCATATTTTTAGCCCAATCAACCTGAAAATTGGTCAGAATGATTATCTTGATGAAATTTCGAACAACGTCGAAATTGGGTCAAGTGGGGTCAAAAACTAGGTCACGGGGTCAAACCTTAGAAAAACCTTGAGGACACTCTTGAGGCCATATAGAGAATAGATGGTTGGTGACTTGAGATGGAAAAGTTTATCGGGCAAGGCGTAGGAATTTATCTGGTGAGCCGGAGGCGAACCGGATAAATTCTGCAGCCGAGCCCGATAAACTTTTCCATCTCAAGTCACCAACCATCTATTCTATTTATCCTGTTACAATTTTTTTATAGTCTTTTCGTTATTTATTTACGAAAAATTAATCTGATCCCGATTTACAACTCCGATACTCGGCGAGTCCTCATCATAAGGGTGAATGTGTGAAAGAGGTGGGGTGATCGCTAACGGCTAAAGAACTCGAACATTGAGAGGATTTCAAATGCTGCAGCAAGAAAATATTCAACAAAAGAAAACTTGAGTAATACGTACATACCTTAATGATTAAGAATATATGAACCGGGTGATTTTCGCAATCTCAAACGTCTTTTTTTCTCCGAAGTTTTGATGTCATGCAGCTAAAAGCAAATCTCAATTCAATGCCTTCCTTGCTATTAATCAGAGGATGGACATAGATTGAGATCAGATGCAAAGCTACTATATTCGAAATCCTCCACGGTCGAATAATCCTGCGTTAAATCCATTCAGGTAAATGTTTTAAAATCCTGACAGTTTTACAAGGTGGAATGTAAACACAGAGATAACCTTCGTCACAATATTATAGATTACGTCATCAGTCATGAATTACGTCATTGATATGGTCGCGATTTGATTTTAAAATATATGAGAATCGAGTGAAATATTTTTATCTGGAAAATATACTCAAATTCAAAAGAGAAAAATGTTAGAGAGAACTGTTTCCAGACCTAAAAGCCGAAAAAAAGAAGATCCGGCAGGTCACGTGACCAAGTGACATGATAAAGCTGTCACGTGATCAATTGACCTGATATCAACAAGTTTATCATACCCCCTTTTATCAGGCAATATTTATAGCTAGTGACAGGATAAATTTTTATCTTAATCAACCTGAAAATTGGTCAGAATGATAATCTTGATGAAATCTCGGACAACTTCGAAATTGGGTCAAGTGGGGTAAAAACTAGGGCACAGGGTCAAATCTTAGAAAAACCTTCTGGACACTCTTGAGGCCATATTTTTAGCCCAATCAATCTGAAAAGTGGTCAGAATGATCTTGATGAAATCTCGGACAAGTTCGAAATTGGGTCAAGTGGGGTCAAAAACTAGGTCACGGGGTCAAATCTTAGAAAAACATTTTTAGATTGTTAATTCAGGTGAGCGATTAAGGGCCACTATGGCCCTCTTGTTTCATCAAAAAATCAACCTATACTATCAAGGGGGATAACTCCAGATGCATTTTGTGCAAATTATGCCTCTTTTTTAGCTCAACTGAGCACGAAGTGCTCAAGGTGAGCTTTTCTGGTCGCATGATGTCTGTCGTGCGTCGTGTGTCCTGCGTCGTCAACATTTACCTTGTAGACACTCTAGAGGCCACATCTTTTGACAGATCATCCTCAAATTTGGTCAGAATGATTGTCAGAATCAGAATTTGCTCAGTCATTGTGATAATTGGTCAGAATGATTGTCTTGACAAAATCTCGAACAAGTTCGAAATTGGGTCAAGTGGGGTCAAAAATGAGGTCACAGGGTCAAATATTAGAAAAACCATGTAGAGACTCTAGAAGCCATTTTTTGGCTCACTCAACGTGAAAATTGGTCAGAATGATTGTCTTGATGTAATCTCGGACAAGTTAAAATTGGGTCAAGAGGGGTCAAAAATGAGTTCACAGGGTCAAATATTAGAAAAACCTTGTAGACATTCTAGAAACCATATTTTTTGCTCAATCAACCTGAAAATTGGTCACAATGATTATCTTAATAAAATCTCGAACAAGTTCAAAATTGGGTAATCTGGGGTCAAAAATGAGGTCACAGGGTCAAATATTAGAAAAACCTTGTAGACACTCTAGAAGCCATATTTTTTGCTCAATCAACATGAAAATTGGTCAGAATGATTGTCTTGACAATATCTGGAACAAGTTCCAAATTGGGTCAAGTGGGGTCAAAAATGAGGTCACAGTGTCAAATATTAGAAAAACCATGTAGAGACTCTAGAAGCCATATTTTTCGCTCAATCAACTTGAAAATTGGTCAGAATTATTGTCTTGATGAAATCTCGGACAAGTTCAAAATTGGGTCAAGTGGGTAAAAAATGAGGTCACAGGGTTAAATATTAGAAAAACCTTGTAGACATTCTAGAAGCCATATTTTTTGCTCAAACAATGTTAAAATTGGTCAGAATGATTGTCTTGATGAAATCTCGAACAAGTTTAAAATTGGGTCAACTGGGGTCAAAAATGAGGTCACAGGGTCAATTATTAGAAAAACCTTGTAGACACTCTAGAAGCCATATTTTTTGCTCAATCCACATGAAAATTGGTCAGAATATGAGTGTCTTGACAAAATCTCGGACAAGTTCAAAATTTGGTCAAGTGGGATCAAAAACTAGGGCACAGGGTCAAATCTTAGAAAAACCTTGTGGACATTCTAGAGGCCATATTTTAAGCCCAATCAACCTGAAAATTGGTCAGAATGACAATCTTGATGAAATCTCGAACAAGTTCGAAATTGGGTCAAGTGGGGTCAAGAACTAGGGCACAGGGTCAAATCTTAGAAAAACCTTCTGGACACTCTTGAGCCCATATTTTTAGCCCAATCAATCTGAAAAGTGGTCAGAATGATCTTGATGAAATCTCGGACAAGTTCGAAATTGGGTCAAGTGGGGTCAAAAACTAGGTCACGGGGTCAAATCTTAGAAAAACATTTTCAGATTGTTAATTCAGGTGAGCGATTAAGGGCCACTATGGCCCTCTTATTTCATCAAAAAATCAACCTATACTATCAAGGGGGATAACTCCAGATGCATTTTGTGCAAATTATGCCTCTTTTTTAGCTCACCTGAGCACGAAGTGCTCAAGGTGAGCTTTTGTGGTCGCATGATGTCTGTCGTGCGTCGTGTGTCCTGCGTCGTCAACATTTACCTTGTAGACACTCTAGAGGCCACATCTTTTGACAGATCATCCTCAAATTTGGTCAGAATGATTGTCAGAATCAGAATTTGCTCAGTCATTGTGATAATTGGTCAGAATGATTGTCTTGACAAGTTCGAAATTGGGTCAAGTGGGGTCAAAAATTAGGTCACAGGGTCAAATATTAGAAAAACCATGTAGAGACTCTAGAAGCCATTTTTTTGGCTCAATCAACGTGAAAATTGGTCAGAATGATTGTCTTGATGAAATCTCGGACAAGTTCAAAATTGGATCAAGTGGGGTCAAAAATGAGTTCACAGGGTCAAATATTAGAAAAACCTTGTAGACATTCTAGAAGCCATATTTTTTGCTCAATCAACCTGAGAATTGGTCACAATGATTATCTTAATAAAATTTCAAACAAGTTCAAAATTGGGTCAACTGGGGTCAAAAATGAGGTCACAGTGTCAAATATTAGAAAAACCTTGTAGACACTCTAGAAGCCATATTATTTGCTAAATCTTTGAGAAAATTGGTCAGAATGATTGTCTTGACAAAATCTGTAACAAGTTCAAAATTGGGTCAAGTGGGATCAAAAATGAGGTCACAGTGTCAAATATTAGAAAAACCATGTAGAGACTCTAGAAGCCATATTTTTTGCTCAATCAACATGAAAATTGGTCAGAATATGACTGTCTTGACAAAATCTAGGACAAGTTCAAAATTGGGTCAACTGGGGTCAAAAATGAGGTCACAGGGACAAATATTAGAAAAACCTTGTAGACACTCTAGAAGCCATATTTTTTGCTCAATCATCCTGAGAATAAGTCAGATTGAAATTGTCTTGATGAGATCTCAGACAAGTTCTAAAATTGGTCAAGTTTGGTCAAAAATGAGGTCACAGGGTCAAATATTAGAAAAACCTTGTAGACACTCAAGAAGCCATATTTTTGCATAATCAACTTGAAAATTGATCAGAATGACTATATTGATGAACTTGGGTCAAGTTGGGTCAAAAATGAGGTCCCAGGGTCAAGTATTAGAAAAACCTTGTAGACACTCAAGAGGCCATAACTTTTACCCAATCATCCTGAGAATAAGTCAGATTGAAATTGTCTTTAAAAATCTGTCTGGTTCGAATTTGGGTCAAGTCTGCTTAAAAACTAGGTTAAGAAGTCAGATCCAAAGACTGTTAACACAGGTGAGCGATTTAGGGCCACTATGGACCTCTTGTTTATTTATTTTTTTTTCACCATCCAGCACTCAACAGTCGAGCAAAGGTACCTGTAGGCAGTGCTCTTGCATAGTTGTAAGATAGATATTTTGTACGGCTGTTTTTAGAGAAGAGATTGCTTTTAGCTATTGACAAACCTTATCCAAAATATTTTCTTGTGGGTTATACATTTACTATAAAAATAAAGTGACTAAAACTTATGTGTACACCTTCCAAAAATTAACTGAATAACCTGACACATGACAGGGCATGACTATATGTAATGACTTTCTTTTTAATGTTCTAGTCTATGATATATCAATATTTTTCTTTGGAATATCTCTTTCACATTTGTTTCTAAATTGAATGGTAAAATCCAAGAGAATAACAATTATTTAACAAAGGTGAACACATTTCATTCATAAAGTAGATATATGAAGACTATTCACAAACTACAAAGGAATACTATTCTGATGATTTATGAGAAGGCTACTTTACTACATCTATGAATAGATAAATGTAATGATTATTCCAGACATTTGACCTATAAGCATCCCCAGATTCCTTAACTGTACAAGGTACTAAACATACACATCGAGGGTTCAGTGCAAGAGTGTACTAATTGTATATATAGTGTATATACACTTAGTACACTCTTACAGTGAACCAACCCCATGTCAGTTCAGTGTACAGTAGATATGAGTCAGCTAGTAGAGATGGTACTCAGTACCGTTTGACTAAAAAATTCAATAGTATTTCAGACATTTGATCTGTCAGCATCTCCAGATCCACAAGTGTACTTGGTACTAAACATATAGATGTGAGTTCAGTGTACAGTAAATATGAGTCAGGGGAGAAGGATACACTCCACCAAATTAACTCATAAATACAATAATATTTCAGACATTTGATCTGTCAGCATCTCCAGATCCCTCCAGTTTACTGGGTACTAAACATGATGTGAGTTCAGTGTACAGTAGATACGAGTCAGGGGAGAAAGGTACACTCCACCAAATTAACTCATTAAAACAATAATATTTCAGACATTTGATCTGTCAGCATCTCCAGATCCCTCCAGTGTTTTGGCCACTAAACATATAGATGTGAGTTCAGTGTACAGTAGATACGAGTCTGGGGAGAAGGGTACGCTACACCAAATATATTCAGATCTAATGGAGGATTGGTTGCTACAGTGCCATTCTTACGGTATGTCTAGTACTAAAATATACCATTATCAAATGACAAAAAATAGGCTGGTCTGATTTCTAAACGTTCATATAATTTTTTATTGGTGGATTTCAAGGCTATTGTCATTAATGATTTCAATTAGTTTGGTTTTCAAGTTTAATGCCAAAGTTGATTATAAAAGATTCAGACTCGACATTAGTTGTCCTTTGATAATCTTTCTAGTTAACCCTTTCCTGTTTTACAAAATTTTGGACCTGTCAAAATTCAAAGGTTTTGCAGACGAAAATTTAAGGTGGATTTAATTTGAAAAATAACCATTCAGTAGGGTAGTAAAAAGTGTGGAAAAAGAAGAAATTGCTTGTCAGAAGCAATTTCTTCTTTTTTCACAATGTTTTCTTGATCATAAAATCACAGGCACGTAAAAAGCAGGGATTAAACAGCAAAGGGTTAAATTCAAGAGAGTTTTGTCATCCTGATTACATAGATATTTTCGTATACTTCAAGGTTTTGATGTATTTTTGTACAGGTTCTCCAGCTATAAGCAAGATGAACCACACACTCAAATCCAAGATCTCTGTAGACTTTGTGTTACAAGAGTTCCAGAATATGATATCTTACATATACACTGGTAATACCACCAAGATATATAAACTGTTGCCTTCTGAGGAAGAGGATATTGGCTGTAATATTGGTGTGTTGTACAACCCAAATAGAAGTCCTTTGGAGGTAATAAATAATACACATACCTTACATATACACTAGCTATGTCACCAAAATATATAAACTGTTGCCTTCTGAGGAAGAGGATATTGGCTGTAATATTGGTGTGTTGTACAACCCAAATAGAAGTCCTTTGGAGGTAATAAATAATACACGTACCTTACATATACACTAGCTATGTCACCAAAATATATAAACTGTTGCCTTCTAAAGAGGAGGATGGGGGTTGTAATATTGATGTGTTGTACAACCAAAATAGAAGTCCACTGGAGGTAAATAATGATACACATACCTTACATATACACTTGCTATGTCACCAAAATATATAAACTGTTGCCTTCTGAAGAGGAGGATGGGGGTTGTAATATTGGTGTGTTGTACAACCCAAATAGAAGTCCACTTGAGGTAAATAATGATGTACTTATCTTACATATACACTGGTTTACCACCAAAATATATTAACTGTTGCCTTCTGAAGAGGAGAATGGTGGTTGTAATACTGGTGTAATGTACAATCCAAATCGAAGTCCACTTGAGGTAAATAATGATGTACTTATCTTACATATACACTGGTATACCACCAAAATATATAAGATATATATGCCTTCTGAAGAGGAGGATGGTGGTTGTAATCTTGGTGTAATGTACAATCCAAATAGAAGTCCTCTGGAGGTAATTAATCATTAATATGATCACCTACATAAACACTGGTAAATTTCACGGGGCAACAGTTTATTTATTTTGGTGGTATTATGAACACCACCAATATATGTAAACTGTTGCCTTCTGAGGGGGATGTTGGCTATTAAGGTAGCAATGGACACATGGCGTCATTTTTTTCCGCCCAATGAATTTTTTTCTTGCTCACATATGTTGTAGATTAACATTGTCTAGTCATCATATCAAAATTTGAAGGTACCTTTCCAAGCTCGTTTTCATGCTATGCTATGCCATGTTATTTGCCCTTGAGTGGTATTGGCCATTTTTCAGTAAAACGTTTATATTCGTTTTAGGTCTAGTATAAACTAAGTACTAGCTTATAGCCAGAAAACACATACATTTTGATAGACCTTATACATGTACACGATGGCTGTTGCCAAGAAAATTTCTCTTTGATCAATAACATTTGCACAATTTGCCTTCAAAAGTTAAAAATGCACTTATTAGTCCCCCACCGGTTACCGGTTGGGGGACTATAGGTTTGCTCGATTCCGTCCGTCCGTCCGTCCGTCTGTCCGTCCGTCTGTCCGTCACGCTTTTGTCCGGGCTATATCTTCTAAACCATATGTGCTAGCAACTTCAAACTTGGTACACTTATAGATCTCATTGAGGACAAGTGTCATGTTCAAGAACCGTTACTCTGCCACGCCCACTTTTTGAGTTATTGCCCTTTGTTGTTTTTACCATTACATTCTTGTCCGGAACATATCTCCTAAACTATAAGAGCTAGCAACTTCAAACTTTGTACACTTATAGATCTCATTGAGGAGATGTGTCATGTTCAAGAACCATTACTCTGCCACGCCCTCTTTTTGAGTTATTGCCCTTTGTTGTTTTTACCCTTACATTCTTGTCCGGAACATATCTCCTAAACTATGTGTGCTAGCAGCTTCAAACTTTGTACACTTATAGATCTCATTGAGGAGAAGTGTCATGTTCAAGAACCGTTACTCTGCCACGCCCACTTTTTGAGTTATTGCCCTTAGTTGTTTTTATCCTTTCATTCTTGTCCGGATCATATCTCCTAAACTATGTGTGCTAGCAACTTCAAACTTTGTACACTTATAGATCTTATTGAGGACAAGTGTCCTGTATAAAAACTGTTACTCTGCCATGTCCACTTTTTGAGTTATTGCCCTTTGTTGTTTTTACCATTACATATTTGTCCGGATCATATCTCCTAAACTATGTGTGCTAGCAGCTTCAAACTTTGTACACTTATAGATCTCATTGTGGACAAGTGTCATGTTCAAGAACCGTTACTCTGCCACGCCCACTTTTTGAGTTATTGCCCTTTGTTGTTTTTATCCTTTCATTCTTGTCCGGATCATATCTCCTAAACGATGTGTGCTAGCAACTTCAAACTTTGTACACTTATAGATCTTATTGAGGACAAGTGTCCTGTATAAAAACTGTTACTCTGCCATGTCCACTTTTTGAGTTATTGCCCTTTGTTGTTTTTACCATTACATATTTGTCCGGATCATATCTCCTAAACTATGTGTGCTAGCAGCTTCAAACTTTGTACACTTATAGATCTCATTGAGGAGAAGTGTCATGTTCAAGAACCGTTACTCTGCCACGCCCACTTTTTGAGTTATTGCCCTTTGTTGTTTTTATTCTTTCATTCTTGTCCGGATCATATCTCCTAAACTATGTGTGCTAGCAACTTCAAACTTTGTACACTTATAGATCTTATTGAGGACAAGTGTCCTGTATAAGAACTGTTACTCTGCCATGTCCACTTTTTGAGTTATTGCCCTTTGTTGTTTTTACCATTACATATTTGTCCGGATCATATCTCCTAAAGTATAAGAGCTAGCAACTTCAAACTTTGTACACTTATAGATCTTATTGTGGACAAGTGTCATGTTCAAGAACATTTATTCTGCCACGCCCACTTTTTGAGTTATTGCCCTTTGTTGTTTTTACCCTTACATTTTTGTCCGGATCATATCTCCTAAACCATAAGTGCTAGCAACTTCAAACTTTGTACACTGATAGATCTTATCGAGGACAAGTGTCATGTACAAGAACTGTTACTCTGCCATGTCCACTTTTTGAGTTATTGCCCTTTGTTGTTTTTAGTCTTACATTCTTGTCCGGATCATATCTCCTAAACTATGTGTGCTAGCAACTTCAAACTTTTACAGTTATAGATCTAGTAAGTAGGAGATATATTATAAGAGAGGATTTTTTGTTATCCGGTGGGGGACTCCTGTATTGCATCGCAATACGACATGCACTTGTTTTTTATAATTTTACTAGGTAAAAATGCCACAAAAACCTATTTTCTGAAGAAATTACCCGATGAATTTTTCTTATATTCCGATATGTTAAAACCCGATATTTTTCCTTTATTTGGTAAAAAATTCAGCATACCTTTCCATGCAAATAAGAAAGTTTTTTAGTTATTTTACAGTGACCTCTCCTAATTGAATGACGCTTTTAACGCATTTTTATTGTTAAATTTAATGATCCAGTCATCCAATTGATATCAAATGCTGAAAAGAAGCTTAGTTATGAAATTTAACCATCATTATTCTACGTTATTTCCATAAGCAGAATCTTGCGAAAACCGGTCTTTTGAAACAACGCGCAAAAAGAGCCGTCAAATAAATGAAACCCATTTCCGGTTTATAGAGTCGGGAGCCGGCTATCCATTGCCACCTTAAAATGGTGTTGCAAAACCCAAATAGAAGTCCTTCTGAGGTAATAATTTGAGGTAAAAAAGTTAATAATTAATAATTACGAAAGCAGACAGTGTAGGGTCAGATCTAACTGCACATTTGTGCAGGCTGATATTTGGCTGTACAGTCTGACAAAGCTATGTAACAGCAGGCATATGTTGTAGGGGGAAGAAAAAGGTTGAAATTAATATGCTATCCTACATGTTTACTAGTAATACCATCAAAATGCAATGGTGTTATTGTAGTCTTTCTGTTTGTTGAGTAATTGATTGGGATATAACACTACACCAGTAAAGCCATAACATTTCATCCAAGCCACAACTGCTCATCCCACTTAAGATTACTACTGACTCTTTGCCCATTGGTGGAAGACAAATAACACTTACCACAAAGACTGTTGTCAAATGTGTCACTCTTTCTGTGTAGTTGTAGGTGTGGGTGGCATGCCTAATTTCATCCATGGTCATGTCTTGGCTATTATTGACAATATTTACTTGAGGCTTGGCAAATGTATCTCCATTACAAGAGCAACCAAATTATTCATGGAATAGTTGTAATAAGCAATAATCTCCTTTTGGCATATATTTTTTTCAATTTCAATAATCTACAACATAGCATAACATATCATTTGTGGTTCTTTAATTATTTTAAATGCTATTATTTACACTTGGGGAAATGTAAAATAATTCTCTCCACCAATGGGTCGATAAACTAGATCTATGTGGGATAGCACATGTTGTCAGGTGCTCCAGCTGCCACAAAATAACTGAAAGATTGTTGAAAGTAACTAAAACCAAATTCAACCAAACAAAAAATTCTTTCTTAGAAGTATTTAAATGTACCAATTGTTAACAAGTTCATGCTATACTGAATTACAGTGTGGACGACGTAGATCAGAGACATCATTAGACCTCTGTGTACCCAGGAGTGTTGTACCTGGTGAAGATCACAGTTACTTGGTAATCAGCAGGGATATGTCACAATGGTACAGTTATGTACAACATACAACAGATGAACCTGATGGGACTGAACTACATAAACCTACAGCCAGGGGTGAGTTAATGTGAACTAACTTAGTAATCAGTAGAGATATGTCACAATGGTACAGTTATGTACAACATACAACAGATGAACCTGATGGGACTGAACTACATAAACCTACAGCCAGGGGTGAGTTAATGTGAACTAACTTAGTAATCAGTAGAGATATGTCACAATGGTACAGTTATGTACAACATACAACAGATGAACCTGATGGGACTGAACTACATAAACCTACTGCCAGGGTTGAGTTTATGTGCACTAACTTAGTAATAAGCATAGATATGTCACTATGGTATAGTTATGATTAACATACGACAGATAAAGCTGATTGGGCTGAACTACCTAAACCTACTGGCAGGGGTGAGAACATCAAAGATACAGCACAATATTCTTCTAAGTGTCTATACAATTGTATAGACACTTAGTACAATCTTGTAATGAACCCTTAAAAATATGTTTTAAATAATTAGTAGAGATATGTCATATTTGTATAGTTATGTACAATACACAACAGATGAACCTGATGGGAATGAACTTCATAAACCTACAGCCAGTGGTAAGTTTATGTGAACGAGCTTAGAAATCAGTAGATATATATCATAATGGTATAGTTATGTACAACATACAACAGATGATTCTTATGGGACTGAACTACAAAAACCTAATGCCAGGGGTTGGCAATTTCGTAATATATATATTATTATTAAAAGATGTTGAGAGTGTAGGATGTTTAATTATTCTACTTAAATTTGAGTATTTGTGCCATTCTTTGTAATAGATACATTACATTATATTTTATATTCTATTTATAATATGACCTGAAGTTTTGCAAAAATTGTCAACATTCTTGAAATTCAACATTTCAATTTTTACACAAAAACTTATAACCCTGTTTAAAACTGATGTCACAGTATAAGCATTATGATGTCATTTTCGCGGTTACAAAATAGCATTGCTATGCTCTCTGAGCTCATTTGCATAGTTATTCCACTAGTGTAATAACACCCATGTTATATAATCAAAAACATAAAAAGGGGTTATTTCACTTCCACGACATAGGACATATTATAAAACTATTTCTGCTAATTTCAAGGTAACCAGCCTCTGCAGAAGTTTGCTCCACAGCTGCCCAATGAAGGAACAGACACAAAGGCATCCAACCAGAGTTTGAATGCAACACCTGAAAATTTTTTTTTTATCCCTCGTCAAAGATTTGCCATGATGTCACTCAGAAATAAAGAGGTGAGAAGATATTTATAACTCTTCTCTTTACAGTCTGAGGACTTAATGTTTCTAGGTCTGTGATTTTATACTTGTGAAAAAATGTGAAATGAAGTATTTATTTGTTACAAGTAATTTATCCTTGTCTCATGACAATTAACCCTTGCCATGCTGAACCCGGAATATTCCTGCTTTGGCAGGAGCTATAGACAAGCATCAGCCTGCACAATATGTGCATGATGATGTTAGTCTACACCACCTGTTTCTCACTTTCAAACCAGAATTGTCAAAAGATTTAGTTTTTCAAATAAAAATTGACCTATAATTGGTACTTTCAGTGCTTTTTGTCCTTTGATTTTGATGCAAAGTTTTAGCCAAAATTTATTCAGCATGACAAGGGTTAATACAACATATTTTGATTTTTTTTTCCAAACTACACACACTTTTTATGGTCAACCACAACCTCTTCCATTTTGGACAAGTCTAAATTAAAAACAAGAGGAAAGGAAAGGGAGTTTACTTTTGCAGAGACCTGAAAAATGGTTATGCATGAGGGCCATAAAGCATTAAAAGGATCTGTGCAAATGTTAACACCGGATAAAACATTTGTTTGTTTGAATTGGGTTTACTCCAATTCCAACAATCTTTCAGTTATATCTTGGTGGCTGGAGCACCTAACAATGGATTCTTGGTATTTCTCACATCAGTATTGCCATCTCATCCTTTCCTATCCTCCAGCTACTATCTCACATAGATCTTCAATTATCAACCCATTTGTGGAAGACAAATAGTTGGAAAGAATGGCTGCCGCCATCAGAAGTGCAACCAGGCCTTTTTGAATGGTAGTCTGATGTGCTGCCACGCCCTATGACAGCAGCAGAGATAAAACTTGAATTGATGCCATTCTTGCTGAAAAGGGAATACTTCAGCGTTTATTCAAATATTAAATGAGAACAGTTTGATAGAAATGCCTTAAAACTAGTGACACTCTCATAGATAAGTAATGAAGTTTTGTTATGCATGTCACAGTTACTTTTGTTTACACCTACATTGCCTGTTGCACTAGTGACGTCACAAAATTTAACACAAGAATAAGAATAATGTTTCAATGAATACTGGACATTATTAGTTTTACACATTTGCAAGAACTCTTCAAAATCAAATCCCTATAGTATTTTCAACAGACTTCATTGATTTTATTTTGAGGAACAACAAATATTGATGGAAACATAAGTATCCTTTAAAATTGATCGAAGCCTTTTGACGAGGGCTGAGGATATCTAAGTAAAAAAATCAAGGCAGTAACAGCACATGAATTTACTGTTTGATCCGTGTTTTATCCCTGTTAACAACCAGGTTAAGCCTGTTAATATACTGGTTTGCCTATAATGACCCAAAAAACATACATTTTATGCAATAATTCATGTTAGATTCAATGTATTTTTCTGTTTCAGCTACAAACCTTCACCTATAACTGGACAACAGACAATGTTACAACACTCAGTAAACTCTTGACCAAACTGGTCAACTGGTCAAATGCTAGAACACAGTTATTGTCCAATGTGGTCATCCAAAAATGTGGTCTATTTAGTCACTGTCTGTTTACTGATGGATCAGTCTTGGTAAGTTATTATATTCCATTACAATAAACTAGAATTTTAAAGTTAAGGGACAAAACACAAAAAGTTTAAAAAATGCAAACATTTTAAGTCTGTCAAATCTTGAAAATTGAGTTTTATTTATAGAAATATTGCCAAAATACGACAAGATTTTTGCGAAAGGAACATAACATGCATAATTACAAATATGAAGTGTACAGACTGTGTTAATTGCCTTTTATGTTTTTTCAAACACCTTACATTATCTGAAACTATGAAATTGAAGTTCAGTTGGGAGTTTAACTGAAGATGTGTCACTGTATTTCAGGATAAGATGTCCCAACAACTAGAAAGTCTGGATCAGTTGATTGACAACCCAGCCCCACCCCCTCCCAACAAGGAGCGTCTGTCAAGGTCACACAGTACTTCCTCTGTTAGAGACTCAAACTATCTACCATTTGATTCAACGTTTAAAGACCTTTACCCCAGTAAACCTCTCCATATGTCACATCTAGCCTGTGAGAGTGACCTAGTTAAACAGTATGGTAGACAAGTACAGGATGTAAGAGTAAACTGTAAAAGAGGTACAGTGGATATTGCTCAAGGGACCACATCTATTAAGTGACCAATTTAATTAAGCAACCATCATAAAAAGCCCCAAAAGGAAATAATGTATAATAAAAAGACATTTTACAGAAATTGTTTTAGATTGAATTTTATGCTGTTGGAACCCGATAGAATTGTGTATTTTGAATATTTATGGGAAAACTAAATTGGTTGAAAAGTCTTGTTAATTGGCAAATTGTTTGAAAGGGAGTTTATATTCAGCAGGATAAAGATGAATAAAACTTAAAGCTGTTTTTATCACATTGATCAAAATACTTAGAAATCTTGTCTTCAGCCTGTCAGGTTTTTTCTCATTTGATAGCTATTTATTAACTATGCTACAAACTCTGAAGAGTTATGCAAATATTTTCTGTTGTCATTTGAGGTATGAAACAAACAAAATAATCACCCTTTTGAACAAGTTGTCCTATTGACTTCATCTGGTATGACTAAGTTTTTGTTATGGTGTTCTTTCTCTTTATCTCTTCATTTAAAGTTATAAAGGTTGTTGTGTTAGACTGCATTAATCAGAGAGTTGATGTATTTGTCTATTTTTCAGAGTTTGAAAGACTGAACAGTATTCGTAACTTATATGTAATGTGGGTACAGAAAACATCGCCTAACTATCCAATTGGGGTAGGTACTTCGCAATGGATTAACCATTTATCTGTGATTAGTTCAACCACAAAAAACCCATTAAAGTCCATTTACTCAAGAGCATTAAGTGTGTCTTTAAAAGTGGCCTTAATTGGATTAAATCCCTAGAAAGTTGAAATAGTATTTGTGCCGTTACTTGTAGTTTAATGTATCTCGAATACGCTATTAGACTGCAAAAAAAGTTGTCCTTCAGACTCGTTTTTATGCCCCCGATAGGGAGGCATCATAAATTTGACTTGTCCGTCCGTCCGTCTGTCCGTCCGTCTGTCCGTCCCTCTGTCCGTCCGTCCGTCCGTCCGTCATTCCGTCCAAAAACTTTAACATTGGCCATAACTTCCTTATTACTTAACATATTCGCATCATACTTTACCACAACATTCCTTGGTACATTACCTTTCTGTAGGCACATACTTTGGTGACCTTGACCCCTGGATGACCTTGAACATAGATTGGCCATAATTTAAAATCAAAGCGGTGTCGGGGGCATTGTCATCTTACAGTGACAGCTCTTGTTTAACACCTCAAAACGCATTCTTATGAAATATTTTTCATATCACCCACAACCTATTGATTATCTCTATAAAATTCCATACTACAATTGCATTGTTAAATGAGTTTAAGCAGAGATCATGGCCCAGTAATGGGCTCAACAAGTGTCATTGAATAAAAGGTAATAGGCAATACAGCTGCCAGTAAATCTCAAAACAATAACCATTAACATTTTTACCCAAAGTTTAATTGTCAATTAAAGTGGACAAAGAAACCCCATTACTTCCTAATTATGAGTAGACTGTTAAGCTCTCATAAATAGGAATTGATCAGAAAGGAGGACTTAGATTAGGTATTTGGTTAAGGTCAAGGCAATGAAACTTGTAATTTGCTTGTAGAATGGTTTGCATGAAACACAGTGTTAATGGGTCTTAAAGTATCAGAAAGAAAGTGAAGCAATACTGGCTCTGTGCTTCTTGCTCTATTATCTAAGTATTTACCAAGTTTTAGTAACTGCATATGTTGGTCTTATTTTATATTTTAGGAGGATATCATTAGAACATTAAAACAGGCTTCCAGATTGTTCCATTATTGTGCCACACCATTGTTGTTCAGCACCAAATGGAGACAGAATGTCATACAGAAGTACAAGGTGACAAGACAGGCATCTGTATCTTCTACAACTAGTACAGCCACACCAGATCTCAAATCTGTAAGTATTTGGTAGTACAATACCATTAGTGTTTAGTTCCAAATGGAGACAAAATGTCATACAGAAGTACAAAGTGACAAGACAGGCATCTGTATCTTCTACAACTAGTACAGCCACACCAGATCTGAAATCTGTAAGTATTTGGTAGTACAATACCATTATTGTTTAGTTCCAAATGGAGACAAAATGTCATACAGAAGTACAAAGTGACAAGACAGGCATCTGTATCTTCTACAACTAGTACAGCCACACCAGATCTGAAATCTGTAAGTATTTGGTAGTACAATACCATTATTGTTTAGTTCCAAATGGAGACAAAATGTCATACAGAAGTACAAAGTGACAAGACAGGCATCTGTATCTTCTACAACTAGTACAGCCACACCAGATCTGAAATCTGTAAGTATTTGGTAGTACAATACCATTATTGTTTAGTTCCAAATGGAGACAAAATATCATACAGAAGTACAAGGTTACCAGACAGGCCTCTGTGCCTTTTACAACTAGTACAGCCACGCCAGATCTTAAATATGTAAGTATATGATGGTAATAGCTCTTTGTTACATATCAAGATGACCTGTGTCCTATAAAATGATCTAAATTCAGAAAGTAGACCTTCTAACTGCAAACATATTTTAACACTATGCTTCTGGTATTTGTAAATTGAACATTTTATTAGTTTTGCTGAGAAAACCTGAGGTATTGCTATAGCCTTTTTATTTGTGTTATTGTAGTCATGAGAAAAATTTGACATTTGTGATATCTGAAATGTATTCCCTTGAAATTTTGCACAAATGTTAACAATCAAAAGAGCAACCTTTGCATTTTGTGCACATTATGCTTCTCTTTTTACTTAGAATTCTTGTCCATTATCTCACACTCAACAACTAAACATAGATGCTCTTGCTAGCTTTTCAGTTCGTTTTTTAAGGAAACACGAGTAATTATCACAGCCAGCACTTGGCATATGAAAGCCATGCACCGGCACTAGCATGTAGTGCTTTTGGTTAGTTTCTAACTCTTATCATTATACAAATTTTGTTCACAGAGCAAATTTTTGCAACATTTTTATCTCAACTATTTTAATACATCTACAGTCACAAGGGTGAATGAAGAAAAAAAAATTAGGTAGTGAAACCTTAACAGTTCCACAATATTCCAGCACTCATGAATTTTCACAATGTTGACTGAGGTTTCCTAATGAAAATAATTAGGAAACCTCAGTTAACACCGTTAAACTCATTACTTCTGAAATGTTGGGGAACTATCGCCACTACCTTCATATAGGTTTGCTGTATGAATTGAACTGATATAATTTTCCATTCAGAGATCAAGACATGGATCAGGTACATCTGTTGGTAGCTCCAGGACAAAACGGTCGGAGAGTGCAGAAATTAAACGTCACCCCTCGTTACAGACGTTTAAAGAAATGGATGATGCAGGGTACCAGGAGGAGGACTGGCATGTTGAGCTGAGATCCAGATTTATTAGACAATATATTGAGTACCTACAGACTATTGGGTTTAACTATGTCCAGTTAAGCAAATTGAGAGATGCTCATAGAAGGTATTATGAATATGCTTTTCAATTTTGAAAAAAAAAATATGAATAAATGAATTGACCAATTAAAGACTTTTTTCTCTATAATAGTTATAAATGAGACGGTAAAAAGTACATTTTTTAGTTTTGAAAAGTATTTGTATGTTAGTTGAAAAAGAGAATTTAGGTTTTTATTATTTACTCAATGTTTATGAAACAATAAAATATCAAAAGTGATCATACAAGCAGTTGCTTAGCCTTGGAAGAGTTCTATGTTTGAATGTGTTTTTTTTCTCTCAAACTTACTAGGATTTATACATTTATCATTATATTAGAGTAAGAGGCCTTTTATGACTTGCTTCATGAATTTTTTTCCGCTTTACAAAAAGTTTTGGCATACAGTTAAGCCTAAGATCAGCCTGCAAAGATGTTAGATCTTAGCCTACACTGACTGATTTTTACATTATTATGCTCCTGGAAGGGAGAGCATATAGCCGCCCCTTCTTCTGTCTGTCTGTCTGTCCCCAGCAATTTCTCCATAACCCTTGGGCAGAATCAAATGAAACTTCCCATGTTAATTTCCTATGATATAGTGTTGATGCATGTTTCTCAGTTTTTGGATTTGAGGCCTCATCACAGGAAAAGGGGACTTAGGGTAAAACACAGTTTTTCTCAAATTTCTCCAAGTCTAATGGTCAGAATTTGACGAAATTTCATATTTGAGTAGCAAATCAGATGCCCTTTACTATAAACATTTGGAAATTTTTGTACAAAAAAATTATCATGGGAAAAGGGGCTGAATGTTTGTAACCTTTACCTTAGCTTGTAAAATACAGTTATTCTTTCATTTCTCCTAGTATTGTGTTCAGATTTGATGAAATTTCACAATTGAGTAGCATATCAGATGCCCTTTACCATAAACTATTTGAAATTTGTGTCTAAAAATATTTCATGCAAAAAGGGGGTTTAATGTTTGTCACCTTTTGTTAGCTCTCTGTGTCTCATATTACACTACTTTCTCCATTACCCTTTGGCCTTATCAAATAAATCTTGCCATGTGAACTCCCTATGTTACAATGCTGATATGTCTTTCCCGTTTTTAAAATTTGTGGCATCAACATGGGAAAGGGGACTTCAGGGGAAAATGCAATTTTTCTCTCATTTCTCCAAGTCCAATAGTCAGAATTTTCTGAAATTTCATATTTGAGTAGCAAATTAGATGCTCTTTACTAAAAACAATTTGTAATTTTTGTACAAAAAATATATCATGGAAATCGGGGGCTAAATGTTTGTTACCTTTTTTAGCTCACCTGAGCACGAAGTGCTCAAGGTGAGATATTGGGATCGTAGAATGTCCTTTTTCCGTCTTCAGTCGTGCGTCGTCAACAATTTCTTTAAACATCTTCTCCTCCTAAACCAGTGGGCCAATCTTGATGAAACATGGCAGGGATGTTCCTTGAGCCAAGCTCTACCAAAGTTGTTCAAATAAATGAAATCCACCCTTAACTTTCCCTTTGCCCTTGACAAAAAGGGTGAAAATATGAAAATCTTTAAAAAATCTTCTTCTCTGAAACCAGAAGGCAGACAGCTTTCATATTTGGTATGTAGCATCATCTAGTGGACCTCTACCAAGTTTGTTCATATCAAGACCCTGGGGTCATATTTGGGCCCAACCCTTTTTACATAGAATCAAAGAGCGAAAATCTTCAAAAATCTTCTTCTATGAAATCAGATGGCAGACAGCTTTCATATTTGGTATGTAGCATCATCTAGTGGACCTCTACCAAGTTTGGTTCATATCAAGACCCTAGGATCATATTTGGGCTCCACCAGGGCACAACCCTTTTTACATAGAATCAAAGAGCAAAAATCTTTTAAAATCTTCTTTAATCGAAACCAGAGGACACACTGCCTTCATTTTTGTATGTAGCATCATCTAGTAGGCCCCTACCGAGTTTGTTCATATCAAGATCCTTTAGTCATATTTGGGCTCCAACGTGGCGCATCCCTTTCAGCTCATCTGAGCACGATGGGTGAAAATAGGAAAACCTTCAAAAATCTTCTTCTATGAAACCAGAAGGCAGACAGCTTTCATTTTTAGTATGTAGCATCATCTTATGAACCTCTTTCAAGTTTGTTCATATCAAGACCCTGGGGTCACATTTGGGGCCATCCGGGTGCATCCTTTTTTACATAGAATCAAAGAGCAAAAAGGCATATCTGTCTTGCTCTTTGCTGAAAACGTTCCATGGTATTGATCTTAGGCAATTATCTTCTTTTTGACATCTGCCTATCTAATTAATGTGATGTCCCAGGGGTCAAAGAGACTCAGGTGAGCGATCTAGGACCATCTTGGCCCTCTTGTCTTTCATTTCTCCTGGTTTTATGTTCAGAATTTGATGAAATTTCATATTTGAGTAGAAAATCGGATGCCCTTGACCATAAGCTATTGAAAATTTCGCCTGATGGGTCACATTTCCCAGTAGCAAATCCCGAACTCTTTAGAAGCATTCAACAGCAAACTTTTTCCAATGATTTCATACAATTTTTTTGTGACAATGCCTTATTCGGGATGCATAATCAGTCTCTGACAGCCTTTGTTATAATGGGAAAAACTTAAGCCAAACTGTTGATAATTCCCTATAAATGAAAGTTACTTTGCAACAAATTCAAAATTCAGCCAAATTAATTAAGAGAAATCTGTTGTAGCTATTTGTTTTTATGTTAAATTCTCAGCTGTAAGATGATTTGTGTCACCATCTGGGTAGTGTCAAAAGTGTCTGCCATTCTAAGAGCAGTCCCAGATTGTGCAGACTGACTCAAGTCAAAACTTTTTGACAATATTCTCAATCTAGAATGACCAATCTACCTTCCCATCAATAGCTAGCGTTATGACACTGTGACTATCTGTCCTCACCAATGGATTGATATTCATAGACCTATGTGAGATAGCAGCTGGATGCTAGGAATGGATGTGATGGTAGTACAGGTGAAAGAAATACCAGAAATCCATTATAAGGTGCTCCAGCCATTGTGATATAACTGATAGATTGTTGAAAGCAGAGTAAAACCTAATTCAAACAAATCAAACAAACCATTTCATGAAAGAATTTTGGATTTCGACCTCTGTTTGACTTGTACTATAATTTATCTCTTTTTCAAATATCTGTTTCTATGGAGTTCCCAGATAGTCCCTTTTTGCATGACGGGTCTCATATATATTCCAGTCGCCACCCTAACTCTGCAGAGGAGCTGAAATTCCAGATGGAGGACACACATTTCAAGCCTACAGATATACATAATCTACAGAAAACTGTATCTGGTGGAGTTTTGTTGATAGAGCTCAGTTTTAGACAAGAATATTTCTGTGTTAAACTATACACATGTGATCATAACAAACTGGGAATCACAGTTAATCAACAGGTGAGATAGAATTCAGTTTTTAACGGGTTTGTCAAACTTTATACATATGATCATAACGAAATGGGTATCACTGTTAATCAAGAGGTAAGATAGAACTCTTTTTTAGACAGGAGTATTTCTGTGTCAAACTGTACACTTGGGATCATAACAAACTAGGTATCACAGTTAACCAACAGGTAGGATAGAACTCAGTTTTAGACAGGAGTATTTCTTTGTAAAGCTAAACACATTGAGGTGTCAGTGCAACACTATTGTAAGTGCCTATATAAATAGGCACTTACAATAGTCTTGTGCTATCCCCTTGACATGTGATCATAAAAAACTGGGTATCACAGTCAACCAACAGGTAGAATAGACCTTAGCTAAAACAGGGATATTTCCTTTTCCAAGTTTTCCACATATGATCAGAATGATCCGAACAAATTGTGTATTATTGTGTACCAAAGGGAAGAACAGACTTTACTGTAAACAGGTATTTCTATGTCCAACTCTACACATGATATTTATAGACAGCAGGT
Organism: Fragum whitleyi; assembly: GCA_948146395.1. NCBI lineage: Eukaryota > Metazoa > Mollusca > Bivalvia > Cardiida > Cardiidae > Fragum > Fragum whitleyi. The sequence continues at coordinate 8,247,981 of OX411548.1, read as the reverse complement.
AGGACGACATTCAGGGTCATGATTCCTTAAACATCTTACAATAGATTTTGAGGGGAATTTATGATTAGCAACATACCGTCAGACCTTTGATTGATTGACAAGGGTATTTCTGTGTCTAACTTTATACCTATGAATACATAGAACTTGGAATTGCAGTCAATCAACAGATATGATTAACACTCACTTTAGACAGCAGTATTTTATATCAGACTTCACACATGTTATCATTATAAACTTGGCATTACAGTCAATTATTAGATAAATCAATATTCAGTTAAGACAGTGGTATTTCTATGTCAAACTTCACACTTGATCATTATAAACTTGGCATTACAGTCAATTATTAGATAAATCAATATTCAGTTAAGACAGTGGTATTTCTATGTCAAACTTCACACTTGATCATTATAAACTTGGCATTACAGTCAATTATTAGATAAATCAAAATTCAGTTTAGACAGTGGTATTTCTATGTCTAACTTCACACTTGATCATTATAAACTTAGCATTACAGTCAATCATCAGATAAATCAAAGTTCAGTTTAGACAGTGGTATTTCTATGTCTAACTTCACACTTGATCATTATAAACTTAGCATTACAGTCAATCATCAGATAAATCAAAATTCAGTTTAGACAGTGGTATTTCTATGTCAAACTTCACACATGTCATCATTATAAACTTGGCATTACAGTCAATCATTAGATAAATCAAAATTCAGTTTAGACAGTGGTTTTTCTATGTCTAACTTCACACTTGGTTATTATAAACTTGGCATTACAGTCAATCATTAGATAAATTAGAATTCAGTTTAGACAGTGGTATTTCTATGTCAAATTACTCATGTGTGATTATATAAAAGTCAAATGGCAAATAAAGTCAATCAATATGTAAAGCAGAAATCAGTTTAGACCGGAGAATTGCTTTGTCATTTAGATGGCTCAGCGCCAAACGGTTGTAACTCCCTATAAATATATAGGGAGTTACAACTGTTACTCGCTAAGCCATCGATTTGCAAACTAAATAAACGTTTAAATTACAGACTGGATATAATAATCACATTTCAGGCCTAAACCAGGCAGCCAGATTTTATACTGTTTCAGTTATGAAGTTGTTAAAGATAACAAAAAAGTGTACAGAGCATAATTGTTTGTTTCAGTGTTTCAGATCGATTTATATTTCATAAAGTCAAGAACAAAAGCTACCTTTTCACAAGTGGCAGAGCCAGTAGTGAATATATAACTTTTGGTTTTCATGAAAAGAAATAAAAATTAATCCTATTGGAAAAACAAACAATTACTCTATTTCTGTTTTGCATAAATGACACAAAATGTGAAATTTTCTGACAAATTTTCTAAAAGCCCAACATTTTGCACAGGATTGCTATGAATTTACGATGACATCACTTTTGGCCTTGCTTAGATGACATCAGATATGGTAAAATGCATGAAAGTGGAATATAAGATTTTGATAATTTCAATGGTAGGGCAGTGAGTTTATCGAAATGATAATCTACCGGTGTTCCCTGATTAAACCATTGAAAAACAATCAAGATTTGTTGGTAAATTCATCTATGCCCAATTGCAATCTTGTTCTGATAGTATAGCCCTTAAGTTTGGGATAAATGTTTTCCATGATGTAAAATCAATAGCAAAAGTTGAGTTGTCATTGCAAAACTATTGTAAGTGCCTTAAGATTTATAAATTCATAGGCTTTTAAAGTAATTTTGTTTGACCCAATTTTAAATAAGGTAAATCAATTGTTTATCAGTATGTAAGTAACATTGCTGCTGGCAGTTTCAACATAGCTTAATTGGAGCTATATTTGTGTACATGTCTTGTTTTCCATTTGTTTGTATGTGTTTGTTTGTTTGTTCTGTAACGTGATGACCTTTCAGAAGGTGGACAGTGCTGACAGACGATCATGTCACAATGTTACAGATGTGAGTTGGTTCATTGCACTCAGGAATTTTTACAGCAAAGTACAGTACTGAATCTTCTTTTAATCAGTCTCGAAAACTGTATGAATCAAATTCTTGAACTGAGTAATATATAAGATATTTATGTAATTTGTCATAGACAAGAGCCTGTTAAGCTCTGCTTTTTGGAAAATTATGAAAAGGCATTATTGTCACCTTGCCATTATTTGCAAAGTTATTAATGTTGTTTTCTTCGGTGACGTTTAGGATGAGGATAACTGCAAACATGGCCATGTCTTTGTAATTATAAAATGTTTACAGGTGTTTCACTATCACAAGAAATTTATACCAGATGGGAAATAATTTTGGTAGTATTTTTGTAAGAATTATGCTCTTTTTCACATATTACCCTATGTAGTATTTGTTGAAGAGCATTAGCCTTTAATGACCTTCTTGTTTCTCTGAGATATTTCAGAAATTTCAGTACTGTATAACAGTTATTATTAACAAGTTCAGTCTGATATAACATGTATATTCTGTTATTTTCTTACAGCTCTAAATCTGACAGTACAAACATGCTTTAAAAAACATGCTTACATATTTATTTCACTGTTGTATGATATATATCTGTAGCAGAACTTTACAAGTTACCTAGCAATATATAGATCTTGATATGGTCCTTTAGAGGAGTTCCAACATAGCAAGGAATAATTCAGACAGACCATTTAAGAAAAACATACTTCTAAATCACCTGATACCCTGTTTGATATCCATTTGGACTAAAGTACAATATCTTAAGTTCTACATGTAATTTGTTAATGAGATTATAATTTCTGGAGCTTTTGTTCTATTCTTAAATGCCTCCTATGCCTGTGTGTCTTACATCTTTTTGTTGTAAACTTGAATGTTTCTTTAAAAATCTTTTCATGTGAAGTATTGTATTTTTATTTCATTGCTGTTTAAATACTTTACAACATTTAAACCATTTGAATAGTTTTTGCCATAATTCAAGGTTCAAGGTATTGAGTTTACCACCTGGCTCTGCGAAGCCAAGACTTGAAGACTTAACTTGATTGAACAATTATTCTTTCGAGAGCAAATGTCATTTGTTTTTCAGGACAAATGCCCTCTTGATGCAGGATTGAAAAAAAACTTTACAAATATTTGAAAACTGGTCCGCTGCTTTACATGCAAATGCAAGGCTAAGTTCCATTATTAACTATTTCATATTGAACTCCAGCAAGTAATTTGAAATGATATGCATTATATATTCATTTTATGAAAATTCAATTTGAAATCCATTTGGTTGTGGCCATTAGAAATTCAGAATCTAATAGAAACTTAAATACCACTGGAAAGTTGTCCTGTTTTAGCAACTTCATTGAATTTGTTGAGAAAACATTGGTTTGTTTGGGGAAAGGGTTAGTTTATGTTATTGCACGCTTATACTTCTTTGCTTACCATGTGATATTTTTATAGCTTAAGTTCTTTAACTTAGAATGCTGTTGTAGGTTTTAGACATTTATATTTTGTAGATTAAGAAGTGATCAGTAAATTGAAAATTTGTTTAGAAATGTGGTAGCAAAATTATCCTATTATTTCAATCAAAAATGTTTCTCTTCATATCATTTTACTGAAAAAAAAGTTTTAAGCTGTCTTTCAAGATAAGGTTACTGACAACCCAAAGAAACTGACAAGTCCCTTACGACGTATGTGCCCCAAAAAGCTTTTGTTGTTGGTATTGACGTAGGTGTTGGCATGACATACTTTATCCTTCATCATACAATCTATCTCTAATAATATTGATATCTCCATGAAACTTGCCATGTGTGTTCTTTATCACATGAGCTTTCAAGACAATAAAGCAAAATAACTCTGATAGTGTTTTTGATAGTGCCATTCCCTTTTTCAACTAAGAATTTTTTTACTATCCAGCACCAGCAGCTGAGGTTTGCATCCATAGGTGGTGCTCTTGTGTAATTTGTGTGGTTTAGAAAGGAAAATCAGGAGGCATAGACAAAGATAAAACTACACATTTTGTCTCTACCTTTTTCAAAAGCAGGAATATTCTAAGAAGTAATATACAGTGTATTAAGAAATATTAACCCTTGTCATGCTGAATGAATTTGGCCAAAAATTTTCATCAAAATCAAAGGGCAAAAAGCACTGAAAGTACCAACTACAGGTCATTTTTTATTTGAAAAACTAAATGTATTGATCATTCTGGTTTGAAAGTGAGAAACAGGTGGTGTAGACTAACATCAGACTGCACATATGTGTGCAGGCTGATGTTTGTCTATAGCTCCTGCCAAAGCAGGAATATTCAGGGTTCAGCATGACAAGGGTTAAGAAATACATGTAATTATTGGAAAGAGCAATTTACTGTATATTGTGACAAGAAATTTCTTCGTTTTAAACAATGTTTTCTAGATACAGTTTGATGGATTTATTAAATCAATGAAGTGATAGAAAACCTTTATTCACTTCATGGTCCATGGTTGGCTTTACAATCATAATATGTGTTGGCATATGCTTTCACATCTTCAATGTTATACATGTGTCAAATTTTCTGCTCAAAATTCAATAACAAACAGAAATTTGTATTTGTTAGGACCTGCCATTAGACTTTCTGTAGAGACTTAGCAATCCCAAGAAAGTTTGAGATAGAAATTAATTGAATCTACAAAAGGTGAATTCAGCCTGTCTCTCATGAAAATTGAGCAACATGTTTTTGTTATCACATACACTTTCAAAATAAAGTGTTGGGTCTATAGAAAAATACCATAGAAAAATAAATAAATAAAATTGTGCAACAGAGTGCTGACTGATGACAGCGTTTTAAGGTAGTGGACCTGTAATAGTCCAGCAACATTTCGGAAATAATGATCTTTAACAGTGTTAATCAAGGTTTCCTAATGATTTTCATTAGGAAACCTTGGTTAACATTATGACAGATCATAAGTTACAAAATATTGTGGAACTATCATGGGTCCTCTACTTTAAAAGCAATCTTACTGATTGTCCAAACACAATATTTATTACAGTAGTTTGCCCAAGAACACAAAAGTGTTAAATATGATTTCGACATGATTTCCACAAAATATATGAAACTGGACGAAAGACACAATGCAATATTGTGTGTTTTGGTGAGACCATGATGCCATCAAATTAAAATGGAATTTTCTACACATGCATGGGCGTAGTTAGCGGTACGGCCGGTACGGCTTTCGCCGCACCAATAATTTTTCTGAAAATGACCGCTCCGAAATAAATACCGGACAGAAAAAAAAATCAAGAAATTTTAATTACATTTTTCGCTCTATGAGATGAAAATATCGTGCTTGTTTACGATTACCAGAATGCCAAAGTAAAAGCCTAGCTTACATTCAGCCCTTAAAGACTGAGTATAGCTGCCATAGAGTGAAATTCCATCCTCGGCGTACGGCAGAATACCGTGTCTGTGCGATTTTAGCTAAATAATAAAAACTTGAAAGGCCGTAAAGCGGACTTTGTAAAAAAAATCCGCTGCACAGCCACTGTTCATGTGCTGAGATTTTACCATCAACGTACGATATTTTGATTCCAAAATTTAACCGCAACATCCTGCAGTGTCCACACAATCACTGCACATGGGGGACAGTGTGTACTGTCGAACGATTTTAATCGAGTAAATCTAGAAAAAAACAACTGATCTTAAAGTCTCCGTAATCATTAACTCATCAGGAATTATGAAATTATCATGGTTGTCGTGTAAACGCCGTACTACACCAAGGATCTGTTTGATAAGCTGACAGATTATCATAGATTTTATGAACAAAAATGTATTATATCTTGACATAGTGTGGTGACAATTTAAGGTGGAAGAGGACAATAGCGTTTTTTGAGATATGTGCATAAAGATTGGTATCTACGGAAACTTTGTCTTAGCGAGATCTCAACGGTGTATATTTTTTAGCATTCAATTCAGAATTAACGTTACCATGACCGTTGTTAAAATGACTGTTTCGCGCGTTTTTCAAAAATGACCCTACACCTTCTTAAACGCTTACCCTGATCGAATTTAAGACGATCCAATTAAATGGAAAACACCAAAATGACGCCAAATAAATTACATTGCCATGTAGTCGGGAAATACTTATATCCAACGAAAGCAACATGCGATTGAATGAAAGTTAAATTTTAAAAAAATTGCGGCCCGAAAAAATAGCATTAACTTCATTTTTCAAAAAATTGGCCCGATGAATTTTATCTGAAATTTGATATTTCTTTTTCATATTTTCGTTTCATATGCTCGCGTCTTAATGTGACGTTTCACTGTACAGAATTTTTACAATAGGGGATCAAAGTCTATTACCCTAACGTCGAAATTTGGAAGAAAACAAACGCAGTATGTCGATAAATTCGCTAAATTCTTTCGGCATACTTCGCTTAGGGTATTTTAAATATTTCTGAATATAGAAAGGTAAATGTCGAAAAAGATTTTTCATTTTTTATAAACATTCATTGGTATTTTCTAATTTTATTTTAACTGGTGCAGTGAGCACCCACAAATAATCTTTTAACGTGCGAATTAATAGTAACGTCGAGCTTGCGATCAAAACTTACAAAAATCCGTGTTCATTTATAGCGACGTCGACGTAATTTTTACTGGAGTCATAGATCAACAACACTTGTGTCGGATAAATTCATGTGTACTGCTAAATTCTCGGTGTATTGGAATGGAATTTTGAGGGCTTTTTCCTAAAAGGCTATTGAACACGTCTGGGAATTTTGATCTTTTTATACTTATAGATCCCAAATCAATCAAAAATAAAGATAGAAAATTAATAGGTGTAATTTGAACGTCAATGTCATAGATTTAACGTCAAAATGTCAACCTTTAAATCTACACTATAAAAAATCTGTGCGGTGAAAGTTTCTAAAACTTTCCCTGTTAACCAAACTAGAATTTTGAGAATATCAAAATTTGAAAAATTTTCATCGGGCCAGTTTTGCAAAATTTTGTTAAAAGCGAGATTTTTGGAACAGTAAAACATGTGAATATTGATTTCAGACAACTCACATGTCTTCATATTTAGATTCAAAAAAAAAATGTTAAAAAGCAAAAAATATACGCCGTTGTGATCGCCTTAACTTATAGATTACATAGATACCAACATGATCCACTTCTCTCAATAACGCTATTGTCCTCTTCCACCTTAAATACGTATATAATAAAGAAATGTTCGATGGCATTTTCGGCAAATGTAAAGCAGACTTAGCACCAGATCTTGACCGAATTTCTAGTATATCGTTGGCATACATATACCAGATAACCGTATGGGATAGCATTATCACCTGATAGTTCCTTCACAAATTTCTGATACTGTTCTCGCAAATCATGTATACAATGCATTATTTTGTCATCTGACATCACAAACATCAAAATGTTCGGTAAAATCGTTATTATCTATCAGAATTATCTTACAGAAAACCAAGGGTTACAATATCAAGCTACGCAGTGTAAATTATAAAAAGAATTCAATACTACCAACAACCTTTTTACCATAGTAAAAGAACTATTAAAAATACATATTCTTTTACATATTTCATGTTATAAACTTAAAGGCTTAGAGGTTTAAAAAATTGGCTATGATTTCATCTATTAATGCAGTATAAAACATGTTAAACTAATACCAATGGGACTAATTTTGAGCTTTGCGGAGGAACATCGTTCTTTGCTTATAGAAATAGGACGATTTGTATGTTATGATTTGGTGATCCTCTAAAAAGTTGTAAAAATAATATTCATGAGTCCCAGTTTGGACACCACTTATCTTTTAAAAAAAAGCTGATTTTTCAAATTTTGTTGTGAAAAAACAGTAAGGTAAACCCGTTTGTTAGCAATATGCGTGATCTATTAATCCTCTGCAAAATTTATCAAGATGGTTCATCCTTGAGTCAAATTTTGGTTCTGGTACAGCGCTTTTTTTCGAACTAAATATACATGTATATACAAATATCATTTATTTTGATCCCAATTGGGTCCAGTTAGGCTCTGCGTGGTGTAACCGAGATGTTCAAAACAGAAACCAACTCGAAAGAAAATTTTATAGATCTAGCCGTGAAATTGTTTTGACAGAATTCATAGTTTTATTACCATTCTGCGGATTCTGTAAATGGTTTTGCACCTTTATAGTAGACTAGTAACTGACCTTTTGCGAAAGTTGCTATAGGACTCCAACCTCATTGCAGCTGAACAATTGCAGATATTTTAAGATTAAATTAAATAGTTATCCGATAAATCCCGATTTGCAACGTCTTTCGGTGATATCGATCCAACTATACAGCTTCATTGGGGTTAAAAATCGAATCGCATATCGGTCGCATTGAAGTCACAAGCCATATGTAATAAGAGGAGTGCATATAATTTGGTATCATCTGGCCCACTTGCTTATCAATATAATAATGGTTTTGTTTCCAAATGTAAAAGCACATTTAAAACACGTCATGCTCCTTTTTCGTTTGTAAAATGATAAACATGAAGAAAAAATATTACTTGGTGTCATATTTTTTCACAGCCATGGGTATCAGAATTTAGTGACTTTAGATAGAGCTATTTAAAAGGTTTAAATTAATATATGCATGATTATAAGCTATTTGATTTACATAAGCCCGGTGTGAACGTGACGTTTCCAAGTATAGCGAGTAGGCGCTCCATCAAATATTCATGGAGTATTTAGAACTTGAAATAAGTGTAAAGGAATATGAAAGTGCTGTCAAGACGTTGCGAATTCCTAAAGATCGATCTATGTTATTATATATCAATTTATAGGCCCCATAGCCAATGAGCCGAAATTTGAAGCCACCCCCCACCCCGACCGCCTGTCATTGGCCGTACCAATCGTAAAATCGTTGCTACGCCCCTGACATGTACAACATAGGCTGTCAAGGGTTACTAGCTGTTATTGGGGGCCAAAATATAAGGTCAGTAGAGAAAACATTCAGGAAAATATAAAGTATTCTGTGTTTGTATGATCAGAAGTATCTTTTGTATGTGTGGGCCAGCAAACTATATTTGTGTTGAATCCAGTTTTAGCTTTTGTCATTGAAGATAATTTGTCAGTAAATTGCTGAAAGTATATCAACTACTGTCTCTGTAAGCATATGAATAACTGTTATAACTATTTTTTCAGCTAAAACTACTGTTTGTTGATGAATGTGAGAAGTGTAAAGATATCATCCATGTACATTCATTTGCCCATGACTTCCATCTAAGATGTATACAGGTAAGGATATACTGTATTTTTTCTAATAATAGCGCCCTCCCTAATAGTTGCATCGGACATTTTTTTACTTAGAAAACCCTCTTCAAATGCCTAAGTTTTAGGAGTCTTCTTCTCTAATTTGAGATGAATTTCCTCTAAACAATCATTTACATGATTGTTCAGAGGAAATCCACCTTTATTAAAGGGAAAAGGCCTAAAAGACATCAATTTAAATGATTTTTATGCCCCCGATAGGGAGGCATCATAAATTTGACTTGTCCGTCCGTCTGTCTGTCTGTCCGTCTGTCCGTCCGTCCGTCCGTCCGTCATTCCGTCCAAAAACTTTAACATTGGCCATAACTTCCTTATTACTATCAAAGCGGTGTCGGGGGCATTGTCATCTTACAGTGACAGCTCTTGTTTAAATCAGAAAATGCATACTGAATAAAATCTCCTTGATCATGTTAAGTATAGCTCCCAGGATTGTTTATTACGAGAAATATGGTACTAAGGTGTCAGTTCAAAACAACTGCAATAGTTGTGCACTAACCTATCACTTTTCAGTAGAATTAGATAAATATATAATTGATTTATTTCATGCTTTTTTACCTTGCAATAGCCTGTGTAGTAAAATGGGACTTAGTCAATCAAAGGGACCAAGGACTTGGTCTACTTCACTAATTTCTTGGTAGAATTCTTAGACTATTCAATCACTTTTGGTTTAAACCTATTTATTTACATCCATTGGGAAACAAGTTCTTCCAACTTAGATTAATACCTCTCCATTCTACTTCCTTAAAAATTTATCCAGCTGAATGTGTGGGCAATTGAAAAAAACAAGATCGATAGCCGCTTCTTTGGAATCTAACATCAGACCTTTGGGTCAAGAGGCCGACGCTCTAGCTCTAGACCAGGGACAACACATATTTCAGGCCTTTTAAAAATTTCTCTTGAAATGTTGAAAAAAGAGCACCATACAGATATGATACAAAGTCATGAAAATTTAGTTGATAAAGCGTTTGACCCTTCTCATGCTGAATAAAATTCCTCTCATAATTACTGTCAAATCAAAGTGCTGAATGCTCTAAAATAAAAATAAATGTTTGCCAATATTTCTCTAGAAAATTAAGTTTTAACATAATCCTTTGTCCAACAAGACAAACAGGTGGTGAAGACTAAGATCAGACTGCACCTATGTACAGGCTGATCTTTGTCTAAACCTCCTGCCAACATGTTGACTGCCTCTGTGGCCTAGTGGTAAATGCACTTGACGCGTGAACTGGAGATCTGGGGTTTGAGCCCCACCATTGGCAGGGTGTGTTTATGGGCAAGACACCTTATAGCCAGCCCCAGTTCATCCAGCTGTAAGAATTGGGTAGAAGTGGGTTTAAACCACTGCCTCTCTTTCTTGGGGATGGAAAACATCAGGATTGAGAGTTCGAGAGTGATTCTATAAGCTTAAGTTTTTGTCACAATCAAAGTAAAATAGATTATTATAGACTAACATGTAAATACTCCTGGTTCAGCATGAGAAAGGTTAAGTTAGCTAGAAGTGACTCAGGTTTATTATTCAAATAATTCAATTAGATGTTTCATATTTTGATTTGTCAATTTCAGTCTTACATAAGTGGAGATCAGAATACTTTAACAGCTAACTACTACTTGACCGGTCTACTAGCAGATTTTATCAAGGTGTATCCATATGCACCTAGCTTCTCTAGGAACTTCTTACAAAGAGGTAGATGATCTTTTCTGTTTTATTTTAAAGTCAAATGTAATAATTCAGCTTATCTGGATCATAGTCATTGTATAAATATTGTTATTCAAGATAATTTGGCCAACATGATCTCTGATGAGTAGATATGTTATGTGAAACAAATTTCAGATTCTCCAAAGGTTAATATCAGAGGTCAAAGCCAAATGTTGATAGCAAGCTCATCTCAAAGATATAGATTGCTCAGTGCAAAACAGTTGTAACTGCCTATATGTTTATAGGGAGTTAAAAATATTTCTTGCTGAGCCATCGATATGACCCCATTGATAGATGGACATTAAATAATTCTCCACTACGATATTATCAAGGTCAAGGTTAAGTTAATTTACAAAATTGTGTGGGATTGACAGCAGTTGACATAGGTCACTTGTCTAGTGTTGTCCATTCATTGGTAAAAAATCTTTCATTTCAGTTAAATATTCAATTCTCTTCTTACAACTTGCCCTGACAGCATTTGCAGATTCAGAGGGGGTTTAGGGATCTTAGCATACACTGGGTGCCATTTTGATTTTCGTGGTTAAAAAACATCGATATGTCCCAAAACTTGAAAATGTGCCTAAACAAAATATAAATTCTGCATGAATTTGGTAAAAGGACTCTAAAGGACTAGAAAAACAATCCCTTCCTTTGCATGTTATAACCCCCTTTGAAGAAATCCTGGATCTAAAATTGGAAAGGCAGAGTTTCATTCTACAGCTCCAGTTATAAAATTACTGAAATATCTTTTGTACTATTTGATCTGTCAGAAATATAATCAGCATATTATTTCTATAACCCAGATGTTGTGACGATACCAGAGCCTTCCTGTACAGGGACAGATCTTTATGACTATATGCTGAGACATGCCAAATTACATGCTATGTCGGTGTTAAAGATGACACTGCCACAAGATTTAGACTCAATGCAGGTAAGTTTACACACAGACAGATCTCTATGACTTTATGCTGAGACATGCCAAATTACACGCTATGTCTGTGTTAAAGATGACACTACCACAAGATTTAGACACAATGCAGGTAAGGTTACACATAGACAGATCTCTATGACTACATGCTGAGACATGCCAAATTACACGCTATGTCTGTGTTAAAAATGACATTGCCACAAGATTTAGACTCAATGCAGGTAAGGTTACAAATGGACTGCTCTCTGTGACTATATGTTGAGACATGCCCAGCTACGTGCATTGTCTGTGTTAAAGATGATCCTGCCTCAAGATTTAGATATAATGTAAATTTAAGGTAAGTTAAATAAACTTGAACAGCACCTGGAATCTTGAAGATAATTTTTTCTAAAACACAATCTATAAGGGTCTGTAAGAGCTGACAGTTTCTGAGCAAAACCTGTGCCCTTCTTTAGACATATAGATCAAGATGTTCATATTGATTTAGAATATCAGTTTCAAAGGGCACAGTGAGGGGTCTTTTCATGGGTATGTCTGGCAGTTTCTGAGCAAAACCTGTACCCTGACATCTCAGTTGCTAGAGTACATGACTTTGAACATCATGATTGTGGGGATAAGCCTTATATTGACACAAACTTGTGCGAGTCACAAGTTTAACAAACTCATAGCCCCTGAAATAAAGGAGTCCAAGCTAGAAATATTGAGTCCATGTTAATTTTTTGGAAAAATAATATAGGAAAAAGAAGAAATTTCTTTTAACAAGTTCTTTAACACTTTTTCCTCTTTTAGATGATAAATTTGTGTTGATTCTAAATATATTTGATCTTTTCTGTAGGAAACCTGCCTAAATAAAAATAAAATTGACAATTGACATAGAAAAATTCATACAAGGAAAATTAATGTTATATTGAAGAAAAATAGGATCCTTTATACATGTTCATGTTACCATTTTTCAACAGACTAAATTTAATTGCACTGAAATCAATTAAGAAGGGATCATTCATAAAAAAGGAGAAATTGCTTGTTTAAAGCAATTTCTCCTTTTTTTCTCAATGTTTTCTGCAAAATCATGCAGTCTATTCTCAGGGTATCTGGGGAAATTACCCAGTGACATCATTTAGGCAGGTTCTCCTGGAGAATGAATCATCTAAATGTTTTGGGTCTTTTTAACTGCCATCAGTCAATCTAGAGGTCTGGGGTTCGATCCCCGACGGGGGCACTCATTCTTTCCGACTATTTGTCTCCCACCAATGGGTTGATGATCCTAGACCTATGTAAGAAAGCAGCTGGAGGCTAGGAAAGGATGTGATGGTTGTACTGGTGAGAGAAAAACTAGGAATCAATTGTTGGGTGCTCCAGCTGCCATTATATAACTGAAAAAATGTTGAAAGCAACGTAAAACTCCATTCAATTAATCATTAAATGTTATTTTGTTGCAGGATATGCCCCAGCAGAAGAATCATCAGCAGGCCCTGATAAGCCATGAAGAAAGGGAGATAACTGGGATGGAGCCAATCAAGTCCAGTAAGAGGATGGAGGACTACAATATAGGCCTGATAATACTGCAGGACACTCCCGCTGGAACATTGACGTCTTCCATGGAGAGAGCGTCACTCAGTCTACAGTTTTATATCATACTTACAACTTCACAGGTCATCTTTCCAAGACATACACTGGAAAAGGATCTGGGAAACTTCATGTCTAAGAGTAGACAATCAGGTAGGCTTGATATTTATATGAATGGTTTATCGCCAACTAGGGTTATTTCTTAAGGCTTTGAGAATTGGTCAAAAACAAAGTGAATGGAAAAATGCCTTGTTTTCTAGAAAATTCTGAAAACTCATATTACTTGGGGCTCCAGATAAAAATTTTAGTACAATGTATTTGTACAATTAACTACCAGAGTAAAGTTTTCTTTGTGTCTTAAATGGTTTCATCTGTAGCTCTGACTTCTTATTTGTTAGAAGCTTCGTGGTGATTGAAAAGTCTTTCTTCCTTTCTGAACTCAAATTTCTAAACCACAATCTAATTTTGTCTATGAGCCACAAAATTTGGCTATAAAATGCTAGATTCTATGTGAAAAGCAATAAATTCTGGTGAAAAAGTACTTTTCTTTCCATGAAAGTAAATTTTGCTCTTTAAATTATGAACATTTATTCCAAATTTAGATGAATGCCTTAAACATCAGAGATATCATAAAATTCAAAGTTTGTGGACAACAAAGCCCACTTTACTTTAGGTTTTCTCCAAAAACAGCTTAGCTAAAAATATAAGGATCTTTCTTTTAAGGAGTCATTAAAAGTTTAGCTGGGTTTCACCTTCTATTTTGCAGGTAAATTGATGGTTGTATCGGCCAATGTGAAGTTAAAAGATCAGATATCCATCAAACAGCCTGTGGGCGTATTACAGACCACAACAAACTATCTGGGCTTCTCTAATAAATATCAACCTCCAATGTATCAGTTGTTACAGAGAGAGGCTCAAATTGTCAGGTATTGTTTAACATCAGGCCTGTGTTCAGGATGACGAAATGGTGCAAACAGTTTGCAAATTATACTCCGCTTTTGCATGTAAGTTCACATACAAAGCTGGGTATAATTTACAAACAGTTTGCATTTTTTTGTTATCCTGAATGCATGGCAGTTTATATTGTCTAAATTGTTCTAAAATTTTGTCATGGCTTTGCAGTTTCTATAATCACTCTTTTTTCTTGTGTACAATATAAAGTACAGCTGTAATAACTCTAGCTTCAGTTTATTTCTCTTAAAACTATTATCCTGAATGAGAATGCTAAACTTGACTAAACTACAATCAATCTTGCTCAAGTAACCACATCTATTATGCAACCATTTTTATCAAGAGACCGTTTTCATCCTTCTTTCTATAGATCAAAATAGCTTATAAATTTGATACTTATGCTCTGAAAATAATTGTAAATGAGTCCTTTGTTGCACAAACTTAATGAAATTGTCTCTATGTTTCTTATTGTAAACAAAAGTTGCACTAAGTGACCATTCTCTAATCAATGGCTCTTTGTTGGTCCTTGAAGTGGTTGCTTAACTAATATTTTAATTTATAAAGTTTTGATCTTTAAGGCAGCACTTCCAAAAGTGGTGGTAGAAACTATATTGATAACTTACTACCACATCTTTTCATGCATGTGATATTTCCATGGGCTCTAATATGGAGATTAAGATGTAGGCCTTGCAACTTAGGCGGAGACTGTTAAAGTTTTTCTTTATTTCTTTGGGTAATCTAGAAGCCCAAAACACAAGGCATATTTTTAATGGAGAGAACTTTCAACGGGTTTGGTAGTGAAGAATTAGGTAAAACTGTATTTATGCAATACTGCTTTATGCAAAGTATGAAATTCTAGGCCTTGTAATTGGATACGTTTTATTTCACTCTGTTGCCATGGCAACCAGAGTTCTTAATGATTTACAATATTCAGTGAAATATGAAAAGGCCTTGTCATAAGGATCATTTTTAGCTCCACTGGCTGAAAGCCACTGGGGCTATTGTCATGGCGTTGTGTCCGTCGTGCGTCCGTCCGTGCGTCCGGTCATAAACTTTTTCTTTAAAAATCTTCTCCTCAGAAACTACTGGATGAATTTCAACCAAACTTCATAGGAATGATCCTTGGGTGACCCTCTTTCAAAGTTGTTCAAGAAATTTTGATCCAATGAAAAACATGGATTTTATGGGCGTGGCTTATTTCCAAATATGGTAAAAAGTGAGTTTTCTCAGATTCTAATTAATGGATATGAATCAAATTTTACATGAATGATTCTTGGGTGACCCTATATCAGTCTACAAAAAATTCTTGTGATCAGATGGAAAATATGCATTTTATGGGCGGAGGTCATTTCTCTATATGTTATATAGTGGAAACTTTCAAAATCATTTTCTCAGAATGTAAGTAATGGAAATCAACTAAATTTTACTTGAATGATCCTTGAGTGACCCTTTATCAGTCTTCAAAAAATAATTGTGATCGGATGAAAAATATGTATTTTATGGGCGGAGGTCATTTCTATATATGTTATATAGTGGAAAATTTGAAAATCATTTTCTCAGAATGCAATTGATGGATATCAACCAAATTTCACTGAAATATTCCCTGAGTGACCCTTTATCAGTCTACCAAAAATTATTGTGATCTGATGAAAAATATATATTTTATGGGCGGAGGTCATTTCTCAATAGTTTATATTTGGAAATTTTGAAAATCATTTTCTCAGAATGTAATTGATGGATTTCAAACAAACATTTTTGGTATGATCTATGGGTGACCCATTATCATGCAGCCAAAAATTATTTCATTGGATGAAAAATATGGTCTTTTACGGGCAGAGGTCATTTCTGTAAATGTTATATAGTGGAAACTTTGAAAATAATTTCAACATTAGTAGAACCCAAAATATCAAGAATTTCAAGCCTGTGGAGCGACTCAAGCCATTCATGGCTTTCTAGTTTTAAGTAATATTGAGTAACAATATTTCACCCGGTTTAGATTCTGTTTCTAAGAAAGGTCAATATCGCTGATCGTCATAATTCGTTTCGTATACAGTGTGAAGGGTGATAGGTACAGTAGCACCCGTTTGTGGGCAATAGTTTATATACCCAACGACGATAAAAGATGACACTTCCAGACAGATAAACAACACTTTACCAGATATTGGATTTCTCGCTCGTTTTCGAGCATTAAGACCGGCGATTTTGCGTTTTTGGCTCCCTGATTTTTTTTCAGGCTCAAATTTATTCAGGTCGGGAGAAATAGTCTCCTGATCGGGAGAGCGGGAGGAAGGGCAAAATATCGGGAGAATACGCCGAGATCGGGAGATATCACATGTCTGTCTTTTTGTGCTTACATAATGTTAGTATTCTTCACTGAATTTCATAATTATTCATTAGTTTACAACTTGTTTAGCAAAGGGCATCTTTATAGAAACTGAGCCTTGGGTGTTAATCTTCTTTTTTCTATTTTCATCTTGCTAAATTGTCAGAGAGAAGATAAAGAATATGGCTGTAGAATCGATGGAGAAATGTCGTAGGGACAGTCTATGGACAAAAATGTTGATAATGATCAGTAAGTCAGAAGAGCAGTCGGCGGATGAGAAAAGAAAGAAACGGAGCGATACGGAGGACAGTAGAGGGGTATGTTACTTTTAAATTTAAATTTTGGCTAAAAATTTCCATCAAAATCAAAGGGCAGAAGCACTGAAAGTACCAACTGTAGGTCAATATTTATTTGTAAAACTAAATTTATGGACAATTTTGGTTTGAAAGTGAGAAACAGGTGGTGTAGACTAACATCAGACTGCACATATGTGCAGGCTGATGTTTGTCTATGGCTCCTGCCAAAGAAGGAATATTCCGGGTTCAGCATGACAAGGGTTAATTGATTATAAATTAAAAGTTTGATTTAATAGTCTAGTTTTATTTCAAATAGGTACATGCAACTTTATTCTTTAACTCCAATTGAATTACAATTGAAATTATGGAATTAGTTGTTTAGCTAAAACAAATACTGTGGTCTTGGTGGGAATCAAACTTGGGACTTTGTGATCACAAAGTCGCAGTCCTCACCACTAGACCAGCAACTGCAAACAAAATTTTAGGCTAGACCAAATTAAAAATATATATAAATATCATTTGATTGGAATACAGAAGAAAAAAATAACCTTTTTGGCTAGAAAATGTTGAAAATGAATATCAGTGCAAGTGTTTTACAATCTTATTCCATTCTCTTTTTAATTGCCCATTACAATATAGAGACATTCCGGACACAATAGTAATTTGCCTGTTACAAAGCAACCTCAATTTATCTGTCATCATCATTAATTTTGTTATGCCCCCCTTCTAAAAAGAGGGGATTTATTGCTTTGCACTTGTCAGTCGGTCGGTTGGTTGGTCCAGCCCTAGACCTTTTTTTGTCCAGAGAATATCTCAAAAAGTATGCAAGCTAGAATCATGAAGCTTTAAGGTGGATAGATCTCATTGAGAAGAAGTGTAGTGCACAAGAACCATAACTGTACTCATATTTTTTGAGTCATCGCCCTTTGTTAAATGCCAAATAATAGGCCATAGACCTGCTCTTTTGGGGGGAATAAATGTTTTACAAACATCTCTTGTTTACTTTTTTTCAGCCTGTCAGTCGTTTGACCTTTGATGAGTTCTGTGAACTATTGGACCGTGTCCACAAAGTTCCGATACATGACCTAGATAAAAATCTGGTTCCCTTTCAACATATGAACCTCGCCTGGTACCAGGGTCTAGTACATGTGATCAACACAAAGTATCCAGAAACATCACGTGGTTGCTTTACTAGTCAGAACAGTTCGACTGAATATTATGTAAGCTATTTGAGCCTGTGTATGACATTCCCAGCAATATCATGTGTTTGTGATGAATAAACTTTGAGAATTTATTGACCCCACCCAATGTATCAAAAATATACTCACATTGTCAGCAGAGACTATCAGTCAGTAGTTATGCATTGAGTGCATAGTAAGACTCTGATCGACCATGCAAATGCACAGGTTGATCAGTCTTTCTGTTGCTTTCGTTTGCTTGGGGTTTTACGCTGCTTTCAACATTTTTAATTCGAATATTCATTGAATAGGGGGGCTATTCTGATCACCGGGGCGTTGGTGTCAGCGTAATGGTGTGGTTAAGTTTATACATGCAGGTGTTTAAAATCTCTGTTTCTACTTAAGCTATTGTTTGGAAACTTAGCACATGCTTCTGTGACCATAATTCAGCATCAAGACAAAGATTCTTTTCTTTTGACTTATGGATTATCGACATATTGGTGGGAGACAACTTACTGTTGCACACATGTGAAAACTGTTGGAATTGTCACACACAGGCAAATTTTATAAATAATGTGATTTTTGATCTCACAATTAGTATGACTAGATGTTTGCCAAACTTATTACAAAATCTTCTAGCAGTGATCAAAAGGGATAAATGTGTGTTGTACATTCGTAATTTTAGGCTCAAAATAAAATTGTAGTTATGATGCCTTGACTAATGGGGTAGTTTTGTGGGTTTGCAAACTGAATGTTGGTAGTAATTATGTGCTATTTATTGATTTATGTCAAGCCCTTTTGCAGAGAGCCATAGTCGTCACAATGACAGCTCTGTCCATTCAAAATCCATTCGATTTTGTCTTGACAATTGTTCCTTCATTTATGGATTGATTTCGAGAAGACTTGCTACAACTGTATAATATTAAGTAGATGAGCTATGAGTTCATGGTCAAATGTTTGAATGAGGGCTTCACTGCAGTTGTCGAGGCAACCACCTAGTTCTACTTTATTCTCTCAGCTTTGAATTTCAGAAAACTGAGCTAAAGTCATTCAGAATTGAGGCTAATTTTTTATATGATGAAAAAGAAAAACAATTGAAAACCATTTGAGCTTTAATATTTACCTGATTAACTAGCATTTTCTTCCTTCTTATTGAACATTTATTTCTACTGTTATTTTGTTCATATTTGTGAGCCGTCACACAAAAAAAGGGACCGTCTGGGAACTCTGTACAATGAATATTTGAAAAGAGATTGGGTCCAGCAAAGGTCAACCAGAGGTCGCATTTTCACAGGAAGGTAGATTGATCATTCAAAATTCAGAAAAAAAGCACATTTTTAAAAGTTTCGATCCTAGTCAGTCAGTGCAGTCTGACTAGGGTCTACTCTTTACCCACTACCAAGATGATCCCTTTGTGTGTGATGGGTCACATTTTAACACTTAATGCAACATTTTACTTATTACCTGCAACCCCTTTCAATTTTGACTTCTGTTGCGTAATCTAGAATAAGAGTAATTTAGGACCAATGAATGTGTGTTAATTTCAGGTGATATTAAATCCTAAAGCCCTAGATATGTTCATGCTCCTTACAATCGATACCAGTAGTGGAAAAACTGTAAGTTGGAATTGCTTCTTTCTACATGCTGAGTAAATTTTCACGCACTTTCAGCTGACAAATTTATTGAAGTGATTATATTTTAGCTAGAGATATAGAGAATAACATGCTAGTGTCTTAAAATATCAATGTTATTTGGTCAAGGTTGGGAGAATTTATCATGACAAGGCTTTGCAGGATGTTAATTTCTCACAGCCCAGACCAAATAACTGATATTTTAAGACACTTACATGTAATTCTATTTATCATGCAATTATTTATCAGTGCTTAATTATAATGAACCCTTAAAAATAAAAGAAGTTCAGGTGAATGTGTATGCAAATTGTTTCTAAAAAGAGACTGCCTGATATCATTTTGTGATATTAGGTTAATACAGGCTACATTGCATGATGAAGCTTTATTCATTCTTAATTCTATACTAGATTTGTACATATTTTAAGCAAAATTCTTGAATTGGCATGTTCAATCAGTTGAAAAAAAAAGGAATAGAACATTATAGTAATTATACATTGTAAACAGTGACATAATTTATGTAAAACTTGTTTTCCTCAACTCATTTCTTATCATTTGTTTTTCCCGATTTTCAGGGTTTATCTGTGGTTTTCCAAGAACCATGCAGAGAACATGATGGACTGGGAATGGATAGTCAACCTGTATTAGAGAACAATGTTTTAAGTCATGTTGAACAATTTGTTAATGCATGTTGTTTTCACCTTTGGACCTCTATGTTGTTATAATAGACAACCTGTTTTAGAGATTTAATTTACGACATCATTTGGAACAGCTACGTAGTGCCTGCTTTTATCATCTTTGGACTAGTATATTTTAACCGACAGACAGCTGGTGTTAGAGAACCCTTGTAAAGGTCCTGTGCAACAATTAGATAAATGCTGCTATCACTTCAATGGCTCTGTGCAAAACAGTAGTAACTGCCTATAAACATATAGGCAGTTACTACTGTTTCACCCTGAGCCATCAATCTGAGGGCTTGTAGTGTAATTACTTGCAGATAAATCACAGTGTTAGTTGTAGGAGATCTAACAAAGTCCGATGGAACAGTTTGTGAATTCTTGTTATCATTTGTTGTTAACAGTCGTTATAGATATATGTATATAAGGACAGAAAGGTTGTTCAAGAGGAATAAAAATGTTTCTGTGAAATTTGTGTGTGGTATAAATCATGACTTCATGTTTTGTTGTTACAAAAGCTGCTTAGTGCTTGCTACTTGGGATGGACAATTACATGATTTTACAATATGACCTACGTCGTGGGAGTGAAATAAACCCGTTGAATATTTTTGATATTACACAGGTGTTATTACACTAGTGGAATAACTATGCAAATGGGCTCAGAGCGAATAGCAACGCTATTATGGTTCCGCTAAAATCAAGTCAAAAACTATGTTTTGTGACGTCATTTTTAAACAGCGTTATAAGTTTCGCGGAAAATTGAAACATTGAATTTCAAGAATTTTGTCGATTTTTCACTAAAATTTGGGTCATATTATAAACAGAATATAAAATTTGTGCTCATAATATACAGAATTTATTATACTCGTCATCTAAAACAGATAAAAACTCGGCACAGCCTTGTTTTTATCTGTTTTTAGATGACTTGTTTAATAAATTCAGTATTCAATGACCACTCATTCAATATCCTCTATGTATCTAAATACAGATGTTTACAAGTTAGACTACCACTGTCAAGCTGAGGCAATTATCATTGTATTGATTTTGTCATTGCCTGATCATCTATTGGACCTACCTAGACTCGAGTCTTTCAGATTTCTTCCAGAACTATCAATCCTATACCGTCAATTCCTTTATGGCTAATCCATTTTGAATAATGTTCATTTAAAATGAATTAGTTATAAAGATGTTGTTAATGCTTTAGTAAATGAATTGAAGTGTTTATATTTTAACTAGAGATAAAGAGAATAACATGCTAGTGTCTTAAAATATCAATGTTATCTGGTTGAGGTTGGGAAAATTTATCATGACGAGGCTTTGCAGAGTCATGATAATTTCTCGCAGCCAAGAACAGATAACATAAGACACATGATATTTTATTTATCATTTTTCAGTGCTTAATTATAATAAACCCTAAGAATCAAAGAAATTCAGGTAAAAGTGTATGGAAATTGATACCAAAAATAGACTACCTGATATCATGTTATCAGACAGGTGATATCAGGTTAAAACAGGCTTCATTGTATTATAAAGCAATCATTTCAACCAGTTGCAAAAAATAGCTTAAATAGAACTTTATAGATTATGAGATCTTTATTGAATTAAACTTTTGTTTGTTGCTCTACCATTATTTTCCATTGTGTTGTTGAACTTGATATTTCATAACTTAAGTGCAATAATTATTAACTGTAATAAATACAGTCAAGATAAAAAATAAAATATAGAATGATTTCAGTAATTGTGGCTTACTTCTTTCTTACATTTTCAAATGTTCTCCCGTAGCTGACCCATCAATAATCCAATGACAATAGATATTTTCCAGCTGTATGTAAACCTTTGGCAGCCAGTGTAGACAAAGATCTGTCTGCAAAGACCTGCAAAGATATTAGCCTGTCTGCTTTCTAATTAAATATTGTAGGAGAAACTGAATGAAATGTCCTGAAATTTTGCAATTTGTTATATATGTAATATGTGTTTTGTATAAAGATATCTAATGAGGTTTGGAGAATTGATAATTGTCGAGGCTCTGCAATACAATCTAATACAATACATTAAGTATGTGTTATATTGATCTTATAACCTCTATTAAAAAATTTTGTCTTGTTTTTGTCGATGTTTCTAACTGAGATGTAAGTTTCTAAAATTAATCGCATTATATCATCATTCTAAAAATAACTATGTGATATCATAAAAAATATCATACAGGATGTTATCACACAGATATTTGTAAAGTTATAAGATTAAAATAAAATTTACATGAAGTAGGATAAGACCTGATAATTCATCTAATCCATTTTATGTCCAACATTTTTAATTGTGATTGAAGGAAATAGTGAAGACTACAACTTTTTGACTTTTTGAATGTGACCTTCTGATGGTGAATGACACATAATTGCCGCTATAACATGCCTGTGAATGCATGTTCAATTAAGCTGATTGTTCATAGCAAGTAGCCTACACTCTACTGCCTGATTGCATAACAAAAGTTTAGTGCTAACCTTGGGTTTAATCATCATACACATGTGGTTAACCCCAAGGTTAGCACTAAACTTTTCTTATGCAATCTGTCCTACAAGTTCATATGGTTACATAGATACAAGGGTTGACACATATACCCAATTCAGGACCCTTGGCAATTCTAAGGAATAGATTCTGGGAATGATATGGGCACACCATGAAAGCACCCCATAGCACACATGGGTTTATATGATGTCACAAACATCTCTGAAGATGACGATGCAAAAGCTTAAATCAAATAAAGGTTTAAATTGGGCATATTATAATTTGAAAACAAAACACAGTGCTTTACTGTGTTTTGTTTTCAAGTTATAACATGCCAAAAAGATCTCCACAGACAATTGGAAAGCATTAAAGGAAATTATTATTCTTCAATCGTATTGACTAAAGTACCACCAAAAGCCTAATTGCCTACAAGGTGACACAAAATTACCACACTTATGTCCGAGGTACTATTCATTTTACGGAAAAAGTCCCAGTGGTGTTCCGAATGACATGTACCATTCCTTAGGCTCCAGGCTTAACATTTTAGTAAAGGACTGTACCATCTATGTAAAGGGTCCTTAAGGTTTGTGACTTTTCTCCATGACTTTGGTTCAAACAATTAAAACAACTTCTTTCATGTAATAAGTGTAGTGTATCTCACAAAATCCAAAGGGAAAAACTTTGTAGGATGGAAGAAATATCTCGTAAAAAGTAATTTCCTTTTTCACACAGTCAGTAATTTAGTCTTGCTTGTGTTTCCAAAACACTATAATAAAGTTTTAAATTTAATTTCAATTGCTCGAGAAAATAAAAAGACCTATAACCAAGAGGAAGGAGCAGTTAAAGTTTAAATGAACAGCTCCTGCAGGTCTATAGCATATAGTAAAAAATGATCGAGCTACCACCTCTACTAAGTGATCATTTTTTTTAGCAACCATCATAAAAAGTCTGTTCGCCGCAAGTAAAATCTCTAAAAAGTGAACATTCTAAAATGGAAACAAGAGGGCCGTTGGCCCTGGGTCGCTCACCTGAGAAAAAAGCTTCATTACCTAGGTATGTCCATTTAACCACAGAAAAAGAGATTTTCACTTATTCAATCACATAACATTTGAAATAATCCTCCCCCCCCCCCTCTGCTCCTCCCCTGGTCATTATTTATTTAAGCTTTTTCCATAAAAGGTCTGTGATCAGCTAATGTATGCCAGATATACAGGCTGAGACTGAGACTTTTAAAGTTTTCTTTAATGAGTCGATCAATCCATGTCAAATATAAAGGCTGTAGGGATTCAAATTCTCAAAAAAGCACTCCCCCTCCCCAAAGATGCTCTGCACCTGGTGAATCTACAGTCATGATTTTAGCTAATTCAATTAATGTCGATATGCTGATCATCCATACCAATTTTCAAGTCTGTAGGACATGGTTCATTAGAAGAAGTTTAAAGATTTCAAAAATGATCCAAAGTACTACCCCCTCCCCAAGACACTCAGCACCTGGTGACCCTACAGTCATGATTTTAGCTATTTTTATTAATGTCAATATCTTGATTACCCATGACAATTTTCAAGTCTGTAGGGTTCCTGATCCAGGAGAAGAATAAGGTTAAAGATTTCAAAATTGATCAAAAGTACTACCCCCTCCCCCCTAATGCTCCGCATCTGGAAGCCCTACATTCATGATTTTAGCTATTTTATTTTAGATCCATAAGCTTAGCATCCATGCCAATATTGAAGTCTATAGGGCTCCTGGTTCATTAGAAGATGAAGGTTAGTTACAAAATTTTCACAAAAGTACAACCCCCTCCCCCCTAGTGCTCCGCACCTGGTGAACCTACAGTCATGATTTTAGCTATTTTTATTAAGGTCTAAGAGCTGATCCTCCATGCCAATTTTCAAGTCTATAGGGCTTGTGGTTCAGAAGAAGAAGAAGGTTCAAGATTACAAAATTTTCACAAAAGTACTACCCTCTCCCCCCTGGTGGTCCGCAGCTGGTGAATCTACAGTCATGATTTTAGCTATTTTTATAAAGGTCCATATTATGCTGATCATCCATGCCAATATTCAAATCTGTCAAGCTCCTTGTTCAGAAGAAGAAGAAGGTTAAAGATTACAAAATTTTCACAAAAGTACTACCCCCTCCCCCCTGGTGCTCCGCACCTGGCAGCCCGACAGATATGATTTTAGCTATTTTTATTTAGATCTATGAGCTGATCATCCATGCAAATTTTCAAGTCTGTAGGGCTCCTGGTTCCGAAGAAGAAGAAGCTTAAAGATTACAAAATTTACCCAAAGTACTACCCCCTCCCCCCTGGTGCTCCGCACCTGGTGGCCCAAAAGATATGATTTTAGCTATTTTAATTCAGGTCTATGAACTGATCATTCATGCCAAGTTTTAAGTCTGTAGGACTACTGGTTGAGAAGAAGAAGAATTTTAAAGATTTTCTTAAAATTTCACCTTTTGTTGCCATAGCAACCAGAGTTTTTCATGGATTTCAATTCTTTTAGCTATTTTTGAAGGGGACCACCTAAGCAACATTTCTGTGAAATTTGGTGTTAATTGGCCTAGTAGTTTAGGAGGAGATGTCGTTTAAAGAAATTGTTGACGGACGACGACCGACGGACGGACGCCGGAAGAAAGGTGATCACAATAGCTCACATGAGCACTTCGTGCTCAGGTGAGCTAAAAAAAGAGGACCATGATGGTCCTATATCGCTCACCTGAGTAAGCCAACTCATGACTTGTCAACCATATTATAAATACCAGTGATTGTTTGATGTACATTAGGAGTGGTTTTCAAAGAAACAGACTAAATTCATCTTACTTCAATTTGATTTTTTCTTAATTTTGGTAAATTTCCAACCTTGCTCTTACCATGGCAACCAAAGTTATTTATGGAATAGAATTTTTTAACAACTTTAGTAGACCTACTCCTTGAGAACATCCCTGTCTAGTTAAAGATTGACTGGCCCAAAGGTTTAGATGAAGATTAATTTGTTTTAAGATTTCCAGCAATTTTTGGCCATTCCATCACCATGAAAACCCGAGTTTTCGATGGAATTAAATTCTTTAAACAATTTTAGTAGAGTTTTACTTTGGAAACATCCCTGTCAAGTTTCAGCTTGATTGGCCAAGAAGTTTATGAAAAGAAGATTTTTTTTCTAAGATTTTCAGCAATTTTCCTTCCTTCTGTTACCAGGGGAAAAAAAATTTGATGAAATAAAATTTTTTCAACAAGGGCTTCACCAAAGGATCATCCATGCCAAGTTTCAGCATGATTGGCCTAGTGAAAGGAGGAGAAGATTTTTTTCTTAGATTTTCGGCAATTTTGGGGCATTTTTCAGCCTTACCCTTACCATAGAAACCAGAGTTTTTAATGAAATTATATTCTTTTAACAACTTTGAAGAGCTTTACACAAGGAACATACCTGCCAAGTTTCACCTTGATTGACCCGGTAGTTTAGGAGAAGAATTTTTTTTAAGATTTTCTGCAATTTCAGACTTTTTTCAGCCATTCCGTTGCCATGGAAACCAGAGTTTTTGATGTAATTCCAACAACTTTGGAAGAGCTTCACCAAAGGATCAGGCCTGCTATTTTTCAGCTTGAGTGACCCAATAGTTTAGGAGAAGAGCTTTTTCTAAGATTTTCGGCAATTTTCAGCCTTTCCATTACTATGGAAAGCAGTTTTTGATGAAATTAAATTGTACCATTGATAAAACAACTTTTGAACAGCTTCACCTAATTACAATCTATGCTAAGTTTCAGCTTGATTGGCCCAGTAGTTTAGAAGGAGATGAGTTTTTTCTAAGATTTTTGGCATTTTTCAGCCTCTCTGTTTCCATGGCAAGCAGAGATTTTGATAGAATTAAATTCTTTTAACAACTTTGGAAGAGCTTCACAAAAGGAACATCCCTTCCAAGTTTCAGCTTGATTGGCCCAGTGGTTTAGGAGAAGATAATTAAAAAAATTGTTTGACGGACAGATGGATGGACATACAGTGAGTGATCACAATAGTTCACCTTGAGCAATTTGTGAGCTAAAAAATTATTGAATCATGTGATATTAGTACACATTACAATCGTCTCAGTGAAACGATTGTAATGGGTTTGAACATTATTGGATTCAGTAAGAATTATGTGACAATCTTTATGCTATCATATAACATGTCTCATTAATCATTTTATTTTGTATTAAGCGACCATTTCCACAAGGATCCAATTTTCATTAGTCCCCTTAGTGGTCACTTAACGCAAGTTTTACTATATTAGTGACAAACCCAGGGTTATGGTCAAGAGAAATACAAATGAAAATTTACTTATCAAGTCATTCTTTAATTCTGATAGTTTGACATAAAGCCAAACACAATCTTCACTTTAACATTTTGGAATAATTTTGTCTCCCTTTCCATCACATCTGTCTGGTTTCACTTTAAAAAAATCAATTAATGGAATTGATAACACATGAACTGATAAGTCTTAAGAGTCTTTCAATAACATTTTGGTTTTAATTGCTTCAATCTAAGTAAAACTCGTAAAAAAATAAGACATTTTGTATTCAAGGTGTTTTTAATTTTCGCTCTCAACAGAATGTTGAATATGAGCAAATGTTTTACATCAACATTAAAAGTACAATAAATGATACAAATAACTATTCAATGAATTTATTTTCATTTCAATCTTTCATACTCATGCTTTTATCAATGTAAAAAGTTGAAGTTTTAATGAATTATCAGTTGATCATAAAAAAAGTTTAAAAACCTTTTGTCCAATTTGCAACTCATTTTTTTTTTTCATCCAAATATGCTATGGATCATGTGTGAACAGAAGAAATAGCATATCGCTGGCTCAGTGTGAAACAGTTGTAACTGCCCATCAACATATAGGCAGTTACAACTGTTTTGCTCTGCGCCATCGAAATGACAAGCAATTCCTTATATTTCCTCGCCGTTTTTCTACACATACTCGACTTTCTACTATATCTATCCAGTGCTTGGTAATGAAATCATCAAATTTTTGGTCCAATTTACAGACATAAAAAGTTCATCAGGTTGCAAAACTCTGAGCCACATCATCTAGTCCGACCTCTCGTAACGCCACTTGTAAAGCTGCTAAACATGCTTTATCTGGATCATTCTCCTGTTAATAAGAAAGAAATTTGATCAGACTGAATGTTTGACTAATCCTTACCTTTGTTGTATAATACCAAGAGGGAGATTCATATATGCAACATTTCAAAATTTATAATGTTGTAAGCAGTGAAGATGATTAGTTGCCATACCAAACTAGCTAATACAGCTAAACAATTGTAGGGATCTTGTTAAATCTTAAAGAACTGCTAGCTATCAATATTAGTTACAGCTCCCGTGTACAAAATAAGTTTTCGAGGAACTTAATTTTCTAGATGGATTTTTGTACAAGTTCGGGTCTATATTTGGGTGAATATATAGATGCATTCCTTACATAATACATAACACATTAGCAGATTAAATTATTAATTTGTTCATTCAAATCTTTTTAATCACACAATCCATACACAACAGAAATCAGCTCACTGTGTAAAGCGTTCTCGTATTCGTTTAGTACAAAATATCATTGTTATATAAACTGTCACAGTTAATTCTACTTGTAAGGATATTTGGTAACCGGGCAATGTATTTATATGGATTCACAATAATATTGCACTGACCCCTTGAAATGCAATATAATGCTTATATCAACATTGGTTTCATGGTCTATTTTTTATGAGAAAAGACAACAGTCATGTAAACATCAGTCCTCAAAGTAAACCATCTTCAATTTTATTGACAAAAGGAAGCTTTTGATAGGAATATTTCATAAACTACAAGTCATTTGTATACTAACCTGCCACAAAGTTATAATTTTTACTGCGGTTTTAGCAGGACTCTCCCCCTCACTCTCGAAGAAGGAAATATCATCCTCTGGGAATCCTAGTTCCACAGCCAGCTTCTTCCAGTCTGATCCTACCTTCTCACCGACCTTTCTGATCACTTCCTTGTTCAAGGCAATCTCTTGAGATTCTTCTGGTTCTTTCTCTGCAAGGATAACAAGACAACAGAAATATTTACAGATCGAGGGTTCAGCGCAATACTATAGTAACTGACATTTTTTGTGAAATCCACTTTTTTGCGTTAATCTATCTAAATTTTCTCTTTGCATCTACCAAAAAAATCTTGAAGCTCTGAATTAATAAAAAAAAATTGTAGAGGCTTAGTACAATATTATAGTATCTGCAAGTTAAGAATTGTCTAATTGCAATACTATAGTAACTGCACTTACTATAGTATTGCGTTCAAATTTCAACACTGGAAGCACAATACTGAATTGCAATACTATAGTAACTGCATATACCATAGTATTGTGGTGTTATTTTCAATAAAGTTATCCTAATATTTACTTGCAGAACTTTTTTACTGCTCTTCCTACATAAAAAGACGACCTTTAGATAGATAACCTTAGTCTATTTGGCACTTTTATAGTGACATCATAGTTGATTAACATGATGTCATCCTATTTCATTCTACTTTCAGGAATCTCTATTTCTTGTTACAGTTAATCAGGACCTCTGGCTACATGCATGTCTTCATATTAATATTATATAGAACTTCAAATTTATGCTGCACTGTAGAGGCTATTTAACATCTGTTATTTGGAAGAAATAATCAGGCAGTTGGGATTTTCTACCGTCTATTATAATGATACAACATACAAGAAGCCAAATGCATTTGGTCAAATGATCATGTATATCAAACCATATAAATCTACTCAAGAAATATATTAATCCTCTTGGACTTGAGTGAATAATTGTTCTTCTGAGAGAGCATACTAGTTTACTAAAAATATATAATACCAGAAGCAAATGTGCATTATCTTGGTGGCATTATACAATACAACTTTAGGAATTTAAGGAATTTTTTTTAGGAATTTAATATTCTGGCCCCAAATATGTGGTATATATTGCCAATTTAAATCATACACTCATCTTTTTCTTCTTCCTATAACTAGTCCTATTCAACTTGGAAACTAAGACTGATTCTACTAGTTTTGTGGTGTGCTTTTTTTACTTCTCGACATTCTACTTTTGTGACTTCTGTGAAGCTACATTTCACCCCATCCTTCCACTGAGTCTATCTCTAAGTAACACAATTTGCTTTTAAATATTTTGAATGTAGATCTAATTCAGATTCTTTGATGAAATGAAACTATAGTTATGTGTTTTTTCTGTCTTATAGGTAATTTAGTGTATGGATAAGAAGATAATGGGGTACATGTCCTTAATACTTTATTATTGAAATCACAAAATAGAGTTCATTTTTCTTACAAAGTCATCAACTCATTTAATAAGTGATGTCTTGCATGATCTCATACTTCACAACACTAAAGTTGGGTAGCAAACCATGTTTGCATTATAAAAATGTGGCCAGTTAAGATGCATTCTAGAGGTTTTGACTGAGGCAGTATGTAAGTGGAAACTTAAGTTTTGTCTCTTAAAGCTTAGACTGCTGTTTTGGAACAAAAAGTTGAGATCTTGTAATTTTCATCAGCAGTGATCTGTATAGTTGTATGCCTTTGAGTTGGCAGTGTGACAAAATGTGTCATCAATTTAAAATTCTTCTCTGAAACCATTGGGCCAATTCAAATGAAACTTTGCAATAACAAAACCCCAGGTATCTCTAGAGCCTTCGTGTCGTCGCTGTTGTCAACGTTGTCCTTGTGCGAAAACTTTGACATTTTTTGTGATATCTCTGGTTCTACTGAAGGCATTCACTTGAAACTTGACATCTCCTCCTAAATCACTGGACCAATAAAACTTGGCCAGAATGGTTCGTGGATGACCTTTTCCCAAATTTACCCTTATTTGCAAAATTTTGATTGGCCCATAAACATGGGCTAGTAGGGTTGGGCATTTTTGACCTTGAAATCTTTGAATGACGTGTCTTCCTAATTACCACTTGACCAATTCCAACCAGACTGTCACAAAGCAGACTAATACCGGACTCAAGAGCTTGTCACTAATAAAAAGCCATTTTCCATCAAAGGGCTATTTCTCCGTCAAAAGTGGATGGATTGTAACCAAAGTTCATATTCACATCTCTGCTTGATAATGAAGTCTGCCCATTAGTTGCTGAGAAATTGAGCTGCCACGAAAAAGCTTCACAGCAACTGACAGATTGACCAACCAACAAGGTAACTCTTATATACCCACCCTCACCCCCCCAAAAAAGTTTCAAAGGGTATAATAAACCTCACCGAGAATGGTCCTTGGATGACCCTTTCCAAAAACTGTACATTTTATTTGATTGGCCCATGAATATTGGCATGGTGGGTTGTGGCCTTTTTTTACTATTAAATCCTTGAACATCTCCTGGACCTATTTAAATGAAATTGTGCCAGAAACTTCCTTGGGTGACCCTTTCGCACAATTTTTCAATAAAACTTTGCCATAATGTTCCTTAGAATGATGATGCTTTTAAAAAATGCTTGCCACATTCTGATCAAACCATAAATATGATCATTGATGGTAGGGCCCTAATTTTATTTTGAAATCTTTAAATAACAACTCCTCCTTCACAACTAGGCAATTTAAATGAAAGTTGTCAGAGTGTTACTTGGATGACATCCACCGGCTCAATAAAAATCATGTCAGCATATGTAGCACATTATTGCCCTCTTGTTTATAAAACTTGCGTCCCATTTCAGCTTTAGGTATATTTGAAAGATCAGATAGGAGCATGTTTGCAATGATGGTAGTACTGGTCATTTCTTTAGAAAACAGTAAACCCTATTAAATCAAGACATTTTGTTGAATACAATTATACTGGTGATAACTAATCCCAATGGACTGCATAAGGGAAAAAAGATTTTGTTTGAAAGAAATCGGGATATAAGGATACATTTTCCTTTCTTGTTCCAAAGAACATTGATTGTAATATCCAGAGTTGACAGTAAATAATTTAATGTCATCATGACCACAGGCTCCCTGTACAATAAGAATTTGTAAAAAGCTACTGTCATTACTTGAAAAATGTCATAGGTTTACCTTTGAATTACCTTCTTTTTACCCAACTTAAAACTTGTCAAAATGTCATGTTGATAAACAACCAAGTTTCAAGACTTTTCGAGTAAAAAAATTGGCCTGAGTGTTCAAGGTTTTGCTGAGATTT
The DNA here is from genome assembly GCA_948146395.1 of Fragum whitleyi. Taxonomy (NCBI): domain Eukaryota; kingdom Metazoa; phylum Mollusca; class Bivalvia; order Cardiida; family Cardiidae; genus Fragum; species Fragum whitleyi. The sequence goes on along the minus strand of OX411548.1, from coordinate 8,215,840 downwards.
GACTCTGTTACTTGAATTTATGTTCAACTTGCTTATAATATCAAGTAGATAAATTTCCTGGTAAAGTTTTTAGGCATCTTAGTATGAAAAGTGGCCTCTCTTAGGTGACTTTTTGAGATTTGACCCAATGACATTAAATGACTTTTTGAGATTTGACCCTATGACATTAAGTAACTTTTTGAGATTTGACCCCATGACAAAGTTTTTTAACTTGGTTTTCATCTTGTCACAAGATGATTATAATGTTATGAGCATAGACATCTCGACAAAGTTTTAGAATCTTTGAGTTAAAATTGTGGCCTGCTTAGACCTAGTATTTTTTATCCAACTAGACCAAATCTAAAACTTGCTTAAATCTTTAATATTTGGCAGAACACATGATCCTTAGACCATGAAATCGAACTTAAGATAAAAGCCTGTGTTGTAGGAATCCTAATTTTACATTGAAAGAAAGGAAGCACTCACAATTTTTCTATTTTATAACAAATAGGCCAATCTAAATCTTTCAGTTTTGCATAGGGAATTGCCGTATCTTGTATATTTTCCAATGGAAAGTCTCCATAATATAAGAGTTTAACCTTAGGAGAAAGATACAGATTTGATCTTTTCATTTTAAGCTTTGGCCCAAAGCTGTGTTCCCCTTAAGTGAAAATAAGAAATTATTATAAATTTAAGCATAATTGGGCCCCTTTTCAATGGTTCCATGGAGTGTTCCCATTTTGCAATTAGTAATCTTTCTGGCCAAAGCTACACTTTCTAATTAAGTGTCTCGAGGTTTTTGCCAAAGCTGTGGTCCTTACATAATGTATAATGTTACTAAGAGATCTTCCAAAAGGCTCCATTTTCCCCTATTTACCAATGAAACATTCTCTTTTGTAGTATGGTGCATTCTTGATAAATGTTGATAAGTTTTATGAGGATAGGACATAAACTGTAACCAGAGTTTATGACCAAGAGAAACATCCCAAAGGGATGCTGCACATTTAAATATCATTTATTACTATAAGGATAAATTTTGTGTTTTTTGTGAGATAAAATTAAACGGATCAAAATATAATTATTTGCAATGATGTCAAGATGGAAATTCAACAGATCAAAATATAATATTTGCAATGATGTCAAGATGGAAAGTTCCCAAAGAATACCTTTTATAGCTATACTGAAAGTAAAATGCTTTAAATCAGAAAGTCTCTCAGGTAAAATAATTCAAGAGTCTGAAACATTACTCAATTTTATCATTCAAAGCCATAATAAACCTGAATTTTGAAACTCTAAAAAAAAAGCTGTGTGTGAAAGGCATGGATAGCTTGCTTCTTATTCTTAATATAGACTTTTCAATCATTTGCTGCAATTCTCTATCAGTTTAGGCCAGTCTAAAATAGTGTCTTTTGATAAAGGATTGGTTTGTTAACAAAAGTTAATTAAACAACAGAAGTAAAATATGACATTTAGTCAGATACAATAGTATTGCACACTCTTTTATCCAAGAATATTTGAGAAATGGTTTGCAATACTGTAGTAAGTGCAGTTACTATAGTATTGCACAAAAGTTTTGGTGAGACGTAATCCCATTCAGAGGCAATACTATAGTAAGTGACAAAAATCAACAAAAACATGATTTTAGAAATTCTTTTTCAATTATTGTTCATACCTCCATCTAACAAATGATAATTTAAGTCTTATACTTAAACTTTATCTCATTTTTTGGAAAAATCAAGAGTTGATGATGTTTTTTCAGTCTCCTGTAAAATTTTCAAAAATGCAGATACTATAGTATTGCGCCGAACCCTCGAGATATTGATCTTCAATTTCTCGTATTGAATTGAATTTCTTTGAAGCTTGATTGGTGCTGAAACACAAAGACTTACTCTCCTCTTTTTAAGATTTAATACTAAACCTTTTTACATGTTTCTATGTAACACAATTAACCCTTGTCATGCTTAACCCGGCATATTCCTGCTTTGGCAGGAGCTATAGACAAACATCAGCCTGCACATATGTGCAGTCTGAGGTTAGTCTTTACCACCTGTTTCTCACTTTCAAACCAGAATTGTCAATAGATTTAGTTTTTTCAAATAAAAATTGACCTACAGTTGGAACTTTCAGTGCTTTTTGCCCTTTGATTTTGATGTAAATTTTTAGCCAAATTTTATTCAGCATGACAAGGGTTAAAACTGAAGATTTAATCTTTTAGCTTCTAATTGAATGACGGTAAAAAAATTTTCATTGTAAAAGTCTTTGCAACACTGACAGCCATTGATCCTTTACCAATGAAAATGATTTAGTACAACCAATCAAGGCAAACGTCAAGGTAAGAAAGACCATACAATATTTTTTTCAATCTTATCTATTCACCCTCTCCCGTACAGACTCCAATTTTTAACATCCATGCAAACATACATCTCCCACCAATAGGTGTATAATTGTACAACTATTTGGGATAAACAGCTTAAGGAAAGAATTTGTGAAAGTTTTTGTGACAGAAACAAGAAATCTATGGTAAGGTGTTCCAACAAACAAAATCTAAAATTTAACAACCATATGTTTTAAATTTTTTGAGAAAGTATTGTGGATAAAGAAAAACTTGTGTCAAGCCATTTTGATTTTCCACAGTATTTTTCTAACACTAATGGGGATTTTGTTCCAAATTGCACAAGGTTGCATTGTTATCTGTATTCTCTATTAGATGTAAAGATAGTCTTGCAAATAACAACAAAATTTTCTTATGTAGTTGTTCATTAATGTGAACAACTTACGTTGATTATTTTTGAGATCCTCATCTTCTTGAGTTTCCTTAATCTCTTCTTCATCTTCTACACCAGTCTTCATCTCTTCTTGTATTGTCTGGAAACATAGAAGACTTGGATGATCCTATGTGAAGATCAAATTTCAAGTTTTATTGTTGCATATAATGTATGTTTTGGGTCGTTGTAGGAGTTAACCAGAGAAAAACATAGATAAATGAGTAAATTCATGTTCATTAACACCCAGCTTGCTTTTTTTTCTTGAATATCCTCACTCTGGGCCTTTGCACTTTATCAGTTTCTTAGTCTAACATAAATATAGAGAATAAATAAAGACGTTGATCTTATTCCCACGTTAAATTCTTTGATGCCATTACTTTACTAAGCAATGTAGACTAGAGTGACCATGCAATGTAATTTTTCTGGCACATAAGTGTTTGGAGCTAGTTTTTATTGCAAACTCTGTTTGAATTTATACTGAAATCTTCCTTATTGTGCTTCGTACTCAGGCGTTTAAACATTTTTTGGATCTCTGCAAATGTTAACGCCCTCACAAACATAAATCAACCCTAAAGTAAGGTCTTACAACTGCAGGCGATTGTTAGCGGTATGAAAATTTGTGTGTAGACAGTCAAGTGATGAGAAGAAAGACAATGTATATAAGCAGTTACACCTAATAATCTAATATCAAATAACTTACAGGCATCTGTTTGGCTAGTTTAGACATCATTCCTGTCAGATACACCTTTAGTTCTAGAGCTGGTGTTGTGGTGTTGGTGAAGAACTGTGGACTTCGTCTGGCTAATAACCGTAAAGCTTTCCATTGAAATGTCTGGTCATTGATTTGTCTGGAACAACAAAGAAAGAGATAGTGCAAATTTAAAAAATATAATGCCTCGTTCAAAGCCCAAATATTTCTTTTGAAATAGAATTTCTTATAATAATCATACAGTACTTGAAAACAAACTCACTCACAAAAGCTCACCATTTCATATTAAATGTGGCCCATCAGATGAAAAAGGACCATCTTGATTTTCCCTGGAATTGAATTTCTAAAGAAGAGATTTGATCTAGCAGATGTCAATCAATTAAAAAAAAAAGGTTAAACAGGAAAGTTGGTTGATCATTGTAGATACAGAAAATTGGAATAATGATTAAAAAAACAAGAGGGCCGTTGGCCCTGGGTCGCTCACCTGAGAAAAAAGCTTCATTACCTAGGTATGTCCATGCAACCACGGAAAAAGAGATTGTCTATTATACAATTAACATTTGAAATAATCCTCCCCCCCCCCCCTCTGCTCCTCCCCTGGTCATTATTTATTTAAGCTTTTTTCATAAAAGGTCTGTGATCAGCTAATCTATGCCAGATATACAGGCTGAGTCTGAGACTTTTAAAGTTTTCTTTAATGAGTTGAAGAATCCATGTCAAATATATAGGCTGTAGGGATTCAAAATTCTCAACAAAAAACTCCCCCTCCACCAAGATGCTCTGCACCTGGTGAATCTACAGTCATGATTTTAGCTAATTCAATTAATGTCCATATGCTGATCATCCATATCAATTTTCAAGTCTGTAGGACTCCTGGTTCATTAGAAGAAGTTTAGAGATTTCAAAAATGATCCAAAGTACTACCCCCTCCCAAAGACACTCAGCACCCGGTGACCCTACAGTCATGATTTTAGCTATTTTTATTAATGTCAATATATTGATCACCCATGACAATTTTCAAGTCTGTAGGGTTCCTGATCCAGGAAAAGAAAAAGGTTAAAGATTTCAAAATTGATCCAAAGTACTACCCCCTCCCCCCTAATGCTCCGCATCTGGTGGCCCTACATTCATAATTTTAGCTACTTTATTTTAGATCCATATGCTTATCATCCATTCCAATTTTCAAGTCTGTAGGGCTCCTGGTTCTTTAGAAGATAAAGGTTAAAGTTGCAAAATTTTCACAAAAGTACTATCCCCTCCCCCCTGGTGCTCCGCACCTGGTGGCATTACAGTCATGATTTTAGTTATTTTTATTAAGGTCTATGAGCTGATCCTCAATGCCAATTTTCAAGTCTTTAGGGCTTGTGGTTCAGAAGAAGAAGAAGGTTAAAGATTACAAAATTTTCACAAAAGTACTACCCCCCCCCTGGTGCTCCGCACCTGGTGAATCTACAGTCATGATTTTAGCTATTTATATAAAGGTCCATTTGCTGATCATCCATGCCAATATTCAAATCTGTCAGGCTCCTGGTTCAGAAGAAGAAGAAGGTTAAAGATTACTAAATTTTCACAAAAGTACTACCCTCTACCCCCTGATGCTCCGCACCTGGCAGCCCAACAGATATGATTTTAGCTATTATTATTAAGGTCTATGAGCTGATCGTCCATGCCAATTTTCAAGTTGTAGAGCTCCTGGTTCAGAAGAAGAAGAAGCTTAAAAATTACAAAATTTACCCAAAGTACTACCCCCTCCCCCTGGTGCTCCGCACCTGGTGGCCCAAAAGATATGATTTTAGCTATTTTAATTCAGGTCTATGATTTGATCATCCATGCCAAGTTTTAAGTCTGTAGGACTACTGGTTGAGAAGAAGAAGAATTTTAAAGTTTTTCTTAAAATTTCACCTTTTGTTGCCATAGCAACCAGAGTTTTTCATGGATTTCAATTCTTTTAGCTATTTTTGAAGGGGACAACCTAAGCAACATTTCTGTAAAATTTGGTGTTAATTGGCCTAGTAGTTTAGGAGGAGATGTTGTTTAAAGAAATTGTTGACGGACGACGACCGACGGACGGACGCCGGAGGAAAGGTGATCACAATAGCTCACATGAGCACTTCGTGCTCAGGTGAGCTAAAAAGGCTTGACCCTGGTCTGGTCAGCCTGCACACATTCTGCACAGTCACTTCTTTTTGCATTACCCATATGGTCCTTTCCATCTAAGGAATTACAAATATTACCCCTTTAACTCACTTATATTCCTCTTCTACTTGTTGCTCAGGGTCATTCTGTTCTATGGCATCTTGGAAAAAGTCCTCTAGAGTTGGTAAAAACATTCTGAAATACAATTAATTATACTAAGGAATGAAAGTCACATACTAAGAAAAGAAAGTCACATAACAAAAGTTATCAAGTATTGTTATAAAAAGCGAGAATGGAAGAATTATTTTGAAAATATATCTATCACGTTGTCAAGAATGCCTAAACAGCATGGGGAATTTATTTAAATTAACAAGTGCTTTGCAGAGTGGGGCATATACGTCCAATGGGGCTTGTCAGTAACAATGGCTTGTCCGTAATGTGAGCTTCAATGATAGCTAAAAAAATTGCAAAAAGACAGACAGACGACTAGGGCCATAACATAGTGTAGCCAGGTTGAGTATAGGGGTATTTATTCTGCCTTGCTGTACAAGCTAGTAGAGCACTCGCTTTGGGATGTAGAGGTCCCAGGTTCAAATCCCGATGGACACAAACATTTATCAGAGGGTTACATTTGGCGCCCAAGTAAATAACCCACATGAGGTGGTGGTTATGTGATTAGGTAGTTGAAGTTGATTTGAGAAAGATTTGTGGAAGAATCTTAATTGTTGAGGGGGTGTGTGTAGCCAGGTTGAGTATAAGGGGTGTTTGTACTGCCTTGTCATACAGGCTAGCTTTCATAGCCACGTGGTAGAGCACTCGCTTTGGAATGTAGAGGTACTGGGTTGGAATCCAAATGGGGTCGAACATTTATCAGAGGGTTACAATAACATGACCCTTTGAGTGTAAATTGAAGTGTTTTATGCACAACTATACGCCAAAGAGTCATTTTGCAAGTTTCAATTCATTCCAATTCAAAGTGTGACAAGTTGCTTACAACAAGAGGACCAAGATGGTCCTAGATCGCTCACCTGAGTCTCTTTGACCCCTGGGACATCACATCAATTAGATAGGCAGGTGTCAAAAAGAAGATAATTGCCTAAGATCAATACCATGGAACGTTTTCAGCGAAGAGCAAGACAGATATGCCTTTTTGCTCTTTGATTCTATGTAAAAAGGGATGCACCCGGTTGGACCCCAAATGTGACCCCAGGTCTTGATATGAACAAACTTGGAAGAGGCCCATAAGATGATGCTACATACTAAATATGAAAGCTGTCTACCTACTGGTTTCAGAGAAGAAGATTTTTGAAGGTTTTCCTATTTTCACCCTTCGTGCTCAGATGAGCTGAAAGGAATGCGCCCGGGTGGAGCCCAAATATGACCAAAGGGTCATGATATGAACAAACTTGGAAGGGGCCCACTAGATGATGCTACATACCAAAAATGAAAGCAGTGTGCCCTCTTGTTTCGATTAGAGAAGATTTTAAAAGATTTTCGCTCTTTGATTCTATGTAAAAAGGGTTGCGCCCGGGTGGAGCCCAGATATCATCCTAGGGTCTTGATATGAACAAACTTGGTAGAGGTCTACTAGATGATGCTACATACCAAATATGAAAGCTGTCTGCCTTCTGGTTTCATAGAAGAAGATTTTTAAGATTTTCATTTTTTTACCCTTCGTGCTCATAAGAGATAAAGGGATGCACCCGTGCAAAGCCCAAATATGACCCAAGGGTCTTGATATGAACAAACTTAGTAGAGGCCCACTAGGTGATGCTACATACCAAATATGAAAGCTGTCTGCCATCTGGTTTCAGAGAAGATTTTTAAAGATTTTCGCTCTTTGACTCTATGTAAAAAGGGTTGCGCCCGTGCAAAGCCCAAAAATGAACCCAGGGTCTTGATATAAACAAACTTGGTTGAGGTCAACTAGATGATGCTACATACCAAATATGAAAGCTGTCTGCCTTCAGGTTTCAGAGAATAAGATTTTTAAAGATTTTCATATTTTCACCCTTTTTGTTAAGGGTAAAGGGAAAGTTAAGGGTGGATTTCATTTATTTGAACAACTTTGGTAGAGCTTGACCCAAGGAACATCCCTGCCTAGTTTCATCAAAATTGGCCCACTGGTTTAGGAGGAGAAGATGTTTAAAGAAATTGTGGACAATGCACGACTGACGACGGACATTCTACGATCACAATAGCTCACCTTGAGCACTTCATGCTCAGGTGAGCTAAAAAAAAAATATATTGAATTTCAATCAATTCAAGGGCAGATAATACAAGAAAGACACAAGCTTTTTGGATTTCTGAAGTCTTATGCTCAACTAAATATCAGGGTTACATCGTGGCAAGAATCAATTTAGGAGGAGTTGCGCACAAAATAAAAATGCTAACAGACGGCTAGAGGGACAGATGGACGGACAGACGGGAGACCAGGGTCACAACATAATACCACCCTTAGGGCGTATAAAGGATGTTTTACAGGGAACTTCTCAAATATTCTCAGGTTTTTCTAAGATTACATCCATTTTGTTTCATTATCCTTACCGCTCTTCAGCTTTACAAGCATTCATATTACTGGGATTCAGGTTCCATAACTTGGTCAGTTCAGGGTTACCCATCTTGATAACTTTCCCCCCACTAGCCTGTAGATCATCTCCTATTCTTCTTCTCTTAGCTCGCCTGGTGAAGGAAAACAAACTGACTCAACAGAAAATTCAATCAACATCCAACAAGACTCAATAAAGCATTGTAGAGGAAAACTGCTTTAGGATGAATATGCAAAATATGGTACCCCCCCCTCCCCCCTACACACACACACACACTCACACACACACACACACATTTATAGCACCTACTAAAGGAGGGGGCATTTCTGAAGCATTTATCAAATACTTTCAATAACAGAGGTTAAAAAAATCTTTAAATTCATCATTTGTATTGATAATAGCCCCATTATCTTTCCAATACATAAAGTTACAATGTGTGTCTGTCCATTTTAACCTTATAATGAGTCTGAGGTCTAGAAATCAGATGAAGGACTAGGGCTCAGAAATCTTTCCCTATATTCAGGATGACAAAATGGTGCAATCTAGGTGCAAATTATACCCAGCTTTGCACTTGTGTGGAAAGCAGGGTATAATTTCAAACAGTATGTACTATTTTTTTCATCTTGAACGCAAGACAGGCTAAATCTAAACGAATAATAAAACTCTATAATTGTAATCTCCACCATTGTTCATCAACCAGTACGTGAGTTATTATCCAATGTGATGTAACTGAAACTGCCAACAATGGACATGAAGAAAGCAAGTTAAATCATTAACTTATAATCAGTTTAAATCAAAATATTCTTTATACTTTGTAAGCAATTATGAATATCTTTTTGATAACCCTTGTCATGTTGAACCAGGAATATTGCTGCCTTGGTAGGAGGTATAGACAAAGATCAGCCTGCACATATGTGCTGTCTGATCTTACTCTATACCACCTGATTTTTCTTTTAAAACCATCATAAACATCATATTTTCACAGTTGATACTTACTAATAATATCAGTGCCCTCAGTTCTTTGTTATGGTTATTTTTGCCGAGAATTTTATTTAGCACAACAAGGGTTAATAACCATAGATTTTTTTACCCCTTTTGTTGTTTTGGAGGATCCTGGGGTTTCTTCACAAAGTCCGGACATCCATCATTTTTCCAGCTATTCCAGTGCTCTTCACGAGACAGAATGTGTTCAACAGTTTTAGCGAAATTATCACCATCAGGGGGCGTCTCCTTTATCAACTGATAAATCGTCTCTTCTGCAGCCTTAATCCACGAACTCTGGTCATCTGTCAGGGTATGTGTTTGTCTGGCAAAAATGAAAAAATAGGTTAAAGTCTCAGTTTTTGTATGACGTCAATAACAACAACAATGAGGCCAAAGCTATAGCAATACCTCACTTTTCTCTAAATACATTGGGAGCTTACTAGGCATGTTTTTAAAACACATTTGTTCCTAAAACGGCAATCTTTTTTTTTTTTTTGAGGTTTGACTTTGATATTTGACCTTTGATATTTGACCCTGTCAGATGAACTTGACTTTCGATAAGAGATTGATAAGAGGAACCTCTGTGCAAAATAAGAACATTGTAACTTTAACAGTGTTAAAGATATGGTGATGATACGTTTTTGCATACAGACAGAAACACCAGTAAAATAATTTGCTAGGACATAAAAGTTTGATGACTAATACACCATTGTAAGTGCCTATATAAATACAGTAATTTTACAACATTGTTGCTATAAAGGCAACCACATACTTACAATTTGAATTTCACATTGGCATTCAAATACTGGAAAATGATGAGAAACTGTACAAGGACATAGCGTCTGAAATTACTGTCATTTAATTGGAGATCTAGTAGCTGAAATGTACAATTACAACACAATGGGGTAAAATACATATATGAAATAAGAAGGTATGACATAGAACTTTATTCCAGTAAAATTCATATGTCATGTGTTTCACAGTGTACACAAATACAAGTAGCTGAACTAATTTATTTCACGATAATGCTTTTGTTGTAATATTACCAACATTCTAAATGACTTGCTTCACTTTCAGTGAAATACTCACAATGTCAATATCATTATTTGTTAACTAATTTTACACCCAGAAATGTTTATAAACTATTTCACATATAGAAATTTTTTATAAAGCTATTTTCAGAATTGTGATCATGTTATAACGGATATAATTTTATTTTTTTTGCGTTGATGTATCCATAAATTAAGTCTGATTGGGGAGGTTTTCTATGCAAATCAAAATCCAAAGGTGGATTCAACCTTTTGCATATACCTCCTCCTACATCAGACTTTATTCATGGACACATCAATGTCAAAAAGAAATTATTACATAAAAAATATCAATCTTAAGACTTTTATCCATTACTGATCAGACATATTCTCATGTTTGATAGGCAAAGAGGATGCCTAACAAATATAAGTACTTACCCAGTATAAAAAGAAACAAGAGCTTCTACTAAAGTAAACAATATAGATAAGTTTAAAACATAAATATGTTATTTTTTAAAACCCAGATAAGCATGTGCATCACAAATTCTGGGAAAAGATTACATGTATAAAACTTTTCTTATACTCAACTGAGAATTTTCTCTTGTATTACTATAATATGAATAACAACTAATTAATATTATCTTTTATATTCATTCATTTATTTAAATTCTAAATTTTATAAAATCTCAGATAAGCACAACAATAGTTTTATAATCTTTTATAATCTTGAAATATGTAAACCAAGCCCTCTGCAGATATTCACTGATTCAGTCAACTGTTGAATATATAGAGGATATTTAATGATTGGTCATTTATAAACAGACTAGAAAGCCATGAATGGCTTGAGTCGCTCCACAGGCTTGAATTGCTTGAAAAAGCAATCTAAGGTTTGACTAGATTTTAAGATATTTTGGGTTTTACTGATGATGAAATGATTTTCAAATTTTCCACTATATAACATATAGAGAAATGACCTCCGCCCATAAAAGACATATTTTTCATCCGATCTCAATAATCTTTTGTAGACTGATGAAGGGTCACACAAGGATCATTCATGTAAAATTTCATTGGTATCCATCAATTAGAATCTGAGAAAACTCACTTTTTACCATATTTGGAAATTAGCCATGCCCATTAAATCCATGTTTTTCATTCGATCCAAATTTCTTGAACAACTTTGAAAGAGGGTCACCCAAGGATCCTTCATGTGAAGTTTGGTTGAAATTCATCCAGTAGTTTCTGAGGAGAAGATTTTTAAAGAAAAAGTTTACGACCGCACGCACGCATGCACGCACGGACGAACGGACGCACGACGGACACAACGCCATGACAATAGCCCCAGTGGCTTTCAGCCAGTGGAGCTAATAAAAACGAGGCTGCACCAAGTTTTTATCTGTTTCAGATGACGAGTTTAATAAATTCTGTATTTAATGAGCACAAATTTTATATTCTGTTTATAATATGACCCAAATTTTAGCAAAAAATCGTCAAAATTCTTGAAATTCAATGTTTCAATTTTCCACAAACTTATAACACCTTTTAAAAATGATGTCACAAAACATAGATTATGACGTCATTTTTGTGGTTACAAAATAGCGTTGCTCTTTGCTCTGAGCTCATTTGCATAGTTATTCCACTAGTTTAATAACATCAGTGTATTATCAAAAATATTCAACCGGGTTAAATCTCTCCGGTGGTGTAGGTCATATCATAAATCTCATTACACTTTGTGGCTAAATTATGTCAGCAACTCACCCTCTCACTGGTTAAATACTTGGCAAAGAAGGAGTCTGTATCTAATGTGCGTTTCTGATTTAATTTTTTCTTTGAAGATTTGAGATCATCGAGTTTGGCACTTTTAAACGCCTCAAGGACAGCATCAGAATTCTGAAAGGTATAAAATTACAGTAGATGCACTTTTTGAGTTACAAAAGAGAGCACAAAGTTGAAATTAGAGTTTCAAAACCTCAGGCCCAAGCCCCAGATAGAGAATGTCATTTAATTTTCAAAATAATAAAATCCTTTATTCAGGGGTGTGGAATTCCCATGCCCTACTTTTCCGACACAGGTTTTGCTACTTGTTGGCAAATTCATTTTTCTTTGCCACTTGTCCATGGACAAGTGTATGGAGGACAAATCTTTGAATGATACTTAATAGAGGTAAGAGATTAATGAGCCAAATGCTTGTATCAAAATGTTGAAATTATTGTTTTCACTGAATAAAATGCTGGAATCCAGCATTTTCTTCTTTAAAAAAATAATTTCTCTATTATCATTATTCTCCTTTTTTGCGGACAAGTTCATATTTATCGTGGACAAGAAGAAAATCATGTTTTACTTGTCCATGGACAAGTAGGGAAAATGCGTGTTTCCACACTCCTGCTTAATTTTTTATTTAGATCCAGTATTAAGGGTACTTATGGTCTGACCCACAGGATTCCCTTTTGTACCCACAACATCAGATATGGATGAAAACCAACAGATATTTTTTAACGCTTTTCTGTGGTTTATTGTTGATTACCGATCGCCCTATTTTTTACACCAATGAGAGGCCGCTATTTCGTTTGAAATTCAAAAAATATATCCCATAACCTGACCAATCTGCTCGAATAAGTGAGGTACGTGAATATCGGTCATTATGGGCGGAGACTACACTCAAAACCAGACAGTGACGTCATAATCTACTCTGATAACATGTCTCGAGAAACCTTTGTCTTGAATCGAGTATTTAAAAAACACGTTTTTTATTATTTTTTTTAAGTTATGCTTGTACAAAATTGTTCATTAAAAGGAGGTGAAATTCTTGAATAATTTGTCTGCATGTTAATCAAGATAAGATTAGGCTTTTATATAACTGATTCTTATACTGAAATATTAATCTATACCCATGTATAGCACAGCAGTAAAAAAGATCGACCAGTTTGCTTGGCACTTGGAAAGGTAATGTAGGCAAACAATTGTAGAACAATTTGTAATAGGCCTACTTAAATGATTCTATGGATATAAATATTTGCAAAAACAAAGCGATTCGAAACATGTTAGTCCTTCGATAGCTGACCAGTATCGAAAGCCAGTGTGATCTGTTTAACTTTGACCTAATATCGTAGTGGAACCAAAACTTGGTAACTATATCTTTTCAATGCGGTAGTAATTTTGCATGTTTCAAACAAAATAGTATTGACCATGAATATGCGATTGTTTCGTATGTTTACATGGGGTTCGAAGCCGCTTTCAACAATCTTTCAGTTATATCGCAGAGTTTGTGTCACCTAACAATGGATTCCTGGTATTTCTAACACCAGTACTACCAATACTCTTTTTTTCTATCCTCCAGCTACTATCCAACATCTACGATTATCGACCCATTGGTGGGAGAAAATAGTCGCAATGGATGAGTGCCGCCGTCGGGGATCGAATCCAGGACCTTTTGAATGACCACCGCCGCGCTACTAGTTGCGCGACTAAAAAAGCCATAATAGATGAGTGTTTATCCACAATTACAAAATTCCCATTAAGAGAGACAAGATTTCCGCGAAAAGCTTACTAAATAGAACTCAAAATCCAACAGTTGCAACCACAAGGTTTTGTTCACCGAACGTTCTCAAATGAATTTGTCTCACCAAATGATTTATTATCTACAGTAACCTGATGGTGATTTATTTCGCTCCTCCCACTTTTTATTTACCTCGATTTGATTGAAGAATGGATGACGCAACAAAAATGAATGACATCATTGATTGACGTGCAACTCGTTTGACATAGCCTTATTCGGTGAAAAAATAAGTCGATCGGTAAAACAGTTATAGTTCATATTCTGACAATTTACGCGTATAACCTTGCGCTCCGCTAACGCTCCGCTTAGGTTATATCGCCTGAATTGTCAGAAATGAACTATAACTATTACTTAACAGTAGATTATCATTTTGATAAACTTGCCACTTAACCAGCGAAATTATCAAAAAATGATAACCCACTTTCATTCATTTCACCCTATCTGACATCATTTAAGCAGAGCACAAAAAGACATTATTATGAATGTTGCATAGTAATCACTTACAAAATGATGTGCTTTCAGAATTTTTTTTCCTAAAATTTTCAGTTTTTGTTTTATATATGCATTTAAAAAATAAAATAATCTTTTGTTTTGGAGTAAGATTAATTGATGTTTAATTTTGTGAACAAAAAAAGCTATATTTTCATTTGTGGCTGTTTTTGTTGTTCACTCAAAGAAATATTAATACATCTAACACTGAAACAAACAATTTTCATTTATTACATATTTAGGGTTTAGCACAAGACTGTACTAAGTGTATATACATTGTATTTACAACTAGTACAGTCTTGCACTGAATCCTGGATATCTGTACACACATATCTGGTGCTTTTGGGAATAAATATAGACCCTGGTCAGATTGTGCTACTTACAGGGTAAGGGCATTTCATTCTTCAGAAGTTTTTTTTGAAAATGGTCTTTTACCTCAGCATTCAATAATTTCTGATAACATTTTGATAAAGGACAAGGTTCACAAACATTAGAAATTGGCCTTGTAAAATCAGCATTTTTCAAATTTCTAATGTACAATTTTTTTTCATTTTTTTCTATTAGCCTATACACAATCTCTCAAATGATGTATAGAAAATCTTCAAAAGAGGCCCAAGAGGGCCTGTATCTCACCACTGGCTTTAACATCTCCAGAAATTCATTTCAAGAGTTTCCTTTGACTGAAAATAACACTTGGAAGTCTCCTTATAACTTTTTTGAAATTAATTTTTAAGAGTCTTTCCCACATTACCCTAAAACACTCAATCATCATTAAGCTGCATACCCTTTACACATCTTTTTGCAAACATAACTGTGATTGCAATGAGTAGACCATTCAAAATACATTTTCAGGAACAATTTAAGTAAAGGGTCATTCATGGAACTATCATACCAAATTTCAATTTAAAATTGTCAAATTGATTGGGAGAAGATTTTTGAAGATTTTAAAGTAACGATACATCCCACCCTGCCAGGCCTACATTAATTGGACATCAAAAATTCATAACTAAAAGGTCACCCAAACAATATCCATGCAAAGTTTCATTGAATTTGGCTTAATGGTTTCGGAGAAGATTTTTTAAAGATTATGAAATGAATATAATCCCTGCCCTGCCACGCCTATATTTGGGGGTCAATCAAAATTTCTTTAACAATCTAAGTGAAAGGTCACCCAAGGAACTTCCAGGCCGAGTTCATTGAAATCCGCATATGGTTTGTGAGGAGAAGATCTTCAAGGATTTTAAAGTGAAAATAATCCCCACCCTGCCACACCTATATTTGGGGGTCAATCAAAATTTCTTAAACATTTTAGGTAAATAGTCACCCATGGAACATCCATGCCACATTTCACTGTAATGGGCCCAGTGGTGAAAATAAAATGAAAATAAGCCCCTCCCTACAGGCTACAACGTCCATATTTTGGGGTCAATTAAAATTTGTGCAACAATTTGACAAAAAAATCCAATAAAGTAGCCTAAATATGCAGAAATGCCTTATTTCCCCCCAAAATAGTTGTTTAAAGTTACTAACAAATATGGAGCCCTTCTTTCCATACCTCCTTTATATTTCTATAAAATAATAGTTATGAATTCTAGAAGGTTTCATTAAAATATTGTGGTGTTGCTATTTGGGCTTCACATTTTTTTGGCTACATAAAGTTAAAACTTTCTTAAAAAATGGACAGTACACACTAACAGTTTTAGGGCTACTTTAATGTCATTTTTTCAAGAAATGGCAAAGTTATAGAAAGTATTCTTGTACAAGATTAGAGAAAGGGTTAAGGGTATGCAAAAAAAATCATATGAGATAATAAAAATCCAGGAAAAGTTGATTTTACAGGGCCAAAATCTACCATTTTTAAACCATGTCCTTTAATCTTTCAGGAGCAATATGGGAATGTCGCTGTTTCAATGTTAGAAGAACAAAACAACATTAACTATTCTTTAGGACAATGAAACAATATCTAAACTACAAGTTGCAGTAAGAGGTGTACTGAACAGGAGGCTCCTAATGATAATTTATGCAGTAATCATATAATTTAAATCAACTTACAGCAACAAATGTAGCCCAATGTTTTTTCTCAAAACAATGAACTGGCTTTCTGAAGTAATCTTGAAGAGCCCAAAACTTTCTGTATAGGTTATAATCTATTGGGACAGTACTGTAATAAAATAAATTCAAACAGCAATTTTTCAAATGTTCTTTTCGATTTCAGCAAGAAAACCAAAAATTTAAAGGTTTCAACCCCTTTTCAAATATTCACGGTGTTTGTTGTAAATCTGGCGAAGTGATATTTTTTTTAACAAATAATATTTACTCTCTTATTGAGTGCCACCATCAGGAATCGAACCAGAGACCTTTTGCACGACATCCTACCAACTGCACTATGCCAGCGGCTCTTTTCTTTTTGAAAGGTAAGTTTCTAGATGAAAATAATTTAAGCACTCAAACAAACTTTAAAAAACTTTAAAAAGCAAAAAGATTTGACTTTGATCAAATTTTTAATAACTTAAACAGGCAAATGTTTAGTTTTTCTGTTTTCCTTTGCAGTATAAACCTGCTAGATTTTATTACCTTTTCTTCTCATCTGCTTCCCCATCCTCTACCTCCATCTTTTCTGGCTGACCCTCTGATTCCTGTTGATAGAGAATATAACTGGAATAAAGTACATCCAAAGTAAATATTGTTTAACTCGATGGCTCAGCGTGAAACAGTTGTAACCGCCTATAATTACATAGGCAGTTACAACTGTTTCACGCTGAGCCATCAAACTGTTCTCCTGCTGTTCATAACATATTCCTGCTATACATCATAAGTTATACGGTTTCTTGCTGGGATATTTGACGATTTATTCCTGGCTGTAGGCTAGGGTTTACATTAATTTTTTTACTGCCAGGAACAAATTGTCATATACCCAGGCAAGAAACCGTATAATGCACTTATTATACTTCAAGGTTTTGGATTAAATATCAGTCGAGGGGTCAGGGCAATACTATTGTAAGTGCCTATAAATATATAGGCACTTACAATAGTATTGCACTGACCCATTGATCTGTCTTTTTCCCATTTGGGACCATAGTATACACCAAGTTATTTGAAACTACCAATATCCCCAAATGCGCCCAAAATGAAAAGTAAATTTTTAGTGAAGTCACATGTAGCACTAGTTTTGTCATGTATCCTTGCACTATCCTCCGTAACAAATTACTGACTTCTGAGGGCGTCACTCATATGGGCTTTGCTACAGTAGCAACAATAAATACACAGAAATACGCAAACTGAATGACAGTACCTCTGGGTTGTCCTGTTTTGACTGATTGTATGATGTCACATTCTCCAAGTTGAACTGACTCATCAAATTTAAGGCTGAAATTTAGACAATAAGGTGTAACTAACTGAAACTAATTTTGATGTTATATATTTAAAATAGTCTTGTCGCAAAGCCGACTAATACACCATAACAGCGCTTGACCATAAAACTTATTAACATATTAAATTGACATCTTCATCTTTGGGCCATAGTTCTGTCAAAAATCAAGGGACGGTAACCAAAATAGAACATGCACATCTCTGCTTGATTCTAATCTTATTATTCTGTAAAGTTTGAATGAAATCAGTCCAAAAAAGTTGTCTAGAAATTGAGCAGGCATGAAAAAGCTACAAACTGATTTGTAAAAGATGATTATGATATTCTAGGTAGCAAAGTATGATTTATTGATCCATATTAACTTACCTGACTTTTCTGATAAGGGAAACAATCTGGACAGAAACAACTGAATTCTACCACAAAATACTGTGTTCTGGGATTTTGATAAGCGTCTTAACAGATCTGAAAAATACAGCAAAATCTTTGAACTTATGTCTTTGACATTTTACAGAACAGAACAGAACAGAACAGATATTTTATTGAAACTTGTACATGATACATCGTTTTTTACAAATACAAATCAACATAATAAACAACGTGATACAAATGGACGACGTTTAAAGGGGAAATCTTATACATTTAAAGGGGAAAATATATACCCGATAATGGAATGTAAACATTCATGTGATATTATAAGGAGAGTGAAAGTATACTGAGTAAATAAGCTAAGTTAAGGAGAAGTGTTAACACACTGTCATATTAAAACAGTTCTAATCTTTTAGCAATTGAATGTTTTACGAATAAAGCAATGTTCTTATTAGTATTTTCATCGGTTGAAGTTAATAACTCAATACATTTATGCATAGATGGACGTTTGTAAAAATATTCATTTATATATCGTTTTCTCAATACACTAAAACATGGACATATGATAAGAAAGTGGTATAAATCTTCTAAGTCGCGAGAGTTACAGCATTGGCAAAAGATTCTGTTGAAAATCAAAATGGCTCATCTTTGCCCGAAGATAAATGTCTGTGCAATTTTAGTGAATCTGGAAAAATCTGCACTGCACTTCTCCTCACCGAGATCTATCCATCTGTGAAGTTTCATGATTCTAGCTTGCATACTTTATGAGATATGCTTCGGACAAAAAACAGTCTATGGACAGACAAACTGACCGACAAGTGTAAAGCATTATACCCACTCTTCTTCAAAGGGGGCATAATTATTATATGAAGTTGCATTTGTTCTGCTTTCAGTGGCTTGATAGTAGATAAAAGATCTGAGTTGAAAGTGGGGCATTGAAATTTTCAAAAACATTCAAAATTGAAATCAAGCAAATTTCCACTGTGAAAAATAGATATAAAACGAGAGTACACTTGTAATCTTCAGAGCTACAGATAGAGGGGATATTATGAATTTTAGATATAGATATTTCTGAAAAAATTTGAGCAAACACTATTTTGTTGGTGCCCATTGGAATCGTCTCATGGAGACGGTTCAAATGAGTACAACATAATAGGGTTTCTTTGAAAAATTCAGATTTTAGATTTTTTATCTGTACCTCTGATCTTTGTAAGTGTTACTCACCATTGCACATCCTGAGAAGGTAGTTCTTGCCAACATCATAAAAAGTTGTCTGAAAGAAGATACAACAACTTGGTCAAATAATACTAGTATCAATGAGTAGATGCAGGTTTAATATTTAACCCTTGCCAACCAATGTAAGAAAGCAAGTGTTTAACTTATTTTCACTGCTATATATCTTAAAATGTATTCAAAAGCATTAAACGTCACTCAATGGATCAAAAAACTTTTAAAAGAACTACAATTGTAAAAGAACAATAACCTTCATGTATAACTATATTGCACTGACAAAAATTGGAAAAATTTGACTTTTTGTTCCAAAACAGCTGAGCTAAAACTTGTAACAAGAACACTGCCTATGAATGAATATGCTCAGCAGTTGGGTAGTGGGTATAGAAACTAGACTGTAGCATAACAGACTAATACCCCCTAAAAGTGCTTGTCAATGATGAAAAGCCATTTTCAATCAAAGGGCCATTACTCTATCAAAATTCATTGGATCGTAACCAAAATATCACAATCACATTTCTGCCTGATACTGATCACATCTGTAAAGTTTCAATAAATCTACCCATTAGTTGCTGAGAAATAGAGTGGACACAAAAAAAGCTACAGATGGGCTGACCAACTGACCGACAGACAAGCTGACTTCTATATACACCTCAGACATCGTTTTGGGAGGTATAAAAAAGTCTAGGTCAAAAAAAAGGCAAAATTCATACAAAATACATCTGGAGTAATCCCTCTTGGTAAAATAGGTTGTTGCAAGGGAAATCACAAAGTGTCAAAGTTTTAGCATACCGTATTTGCCCGATATATTCGGACGGAAAAAAATAATTATTATTTTTTGTGTCCGAATATTTACAAAAATATTTTCCTCTGTGTCCGAAAATTTAGGGTCTCTTCACAATTTCATGGTGAAAATCGATCTTTAATATTTGTAAAGGCTCTTAAACAATACTGAAGAATATGCGGACATAGCTTGGAATAAGGTAAAATGCCGATAAATGCGTCAAATATGTGCTTTCATATAGGAGGAAGGTAAAGTCCCGACAAATGTATCAAGAAAATATGCGTACCTCATTGAAGAAACTATAAAAAAGATAATCCTGAACGAAAATCCGGAGCAGTAACAATCCAAAACTTATGTTCCTCTTTACACATTTTCACTAAAACATTGCCATATTCAAATCATGCAGCATAGAATCAGTTCTGCGCAAACGAGTTTAGGGATGACGCAATAATTCACGTTTTTTAATTCAACCATTTTAATTTTCTATTTCAGATAACAAGTCCAAGGCCCAAATGAATTCCGAGCACAGTCAAAAAAAAAAAAAGACGGAAAAACTTTGTTTATTATAGTTTATCCCTTATCATCGCCATTCCTTTTCTGCTTGGCTCCAAACCAGCGGAAACGGGAAGCAAAACGTCGTCCAGCTGATTAAATATCGGAACTCAAGCGTCTTTTAATTGGAGTTACGTTGTTTTTTGTCGCCGATCGGCATTCACAAATAAATAGACGAAGAGTGACTGAAATATCGGAAGTAAGGTTACCGAAAGCCGTAGTTGGGATATTTTGCTTACAGATCGACAATTATGAAATAAATAATATTGGGAGTCTTAGTAGTTACGATATTTCGGTAGTGAACGGCAGACGTTCCTAATATTGAAAATTGAATGACCGTTAGATTTTCGTTGGTGGACGTATGAAAGCGAATAATTGGAGCTTAACAAAGTCGTCTCTCGCTCTCTCTCTCTCTCTCTTTCTTTCTTTCTCTCTCTTGTTTTCCATCGGATAATAATCCTCCGATCTTAAGAGACAATTCTCTACCGACATGTTTTTTTCATCGCACTGCCCCGAACTTTTATACATGTACACAGATGGTTTGTGTTCGGGTCGTTGAATGTCGGTCATTACATAATTTGAGACGGTCTTGACACGCAACTCGGAGGCGTCTCCTTGGTTACGTGTTTAACTTTCAACTCTATTATGTTTCGCATACAACTGTATCACTAGACGCTTATGGATTAGATTTACGCCATTTCTGCCTCGCCTCGTTTGATAACACCTGTTTTATTCAACTGTTCCGGGTAACTTGCTTTTCGCAGGAATGGATCGGTCTTAATTGTTTGTCGCTAAAATTCACGCCTTAATAATAATGATAATGCTAAAAAGAATTTCCAAACAAGCTTTTTTCTGACTGGATATTGTTACCATTAGGCCCATATTCTCGACTACGGCGAATCTGATATTTTTACGACCAGATTGAAAAGTAAAAAGCCGACCAGCCCGCATTTCTTGTTTGAACTATTCCTAAAGCCTTAATGCCTCGCAAGTCAGTTTATACATCACGTCTGCAGCCGACTAAAAATCGCTGTGCATAAACCCGTATCTCTCGATGTAGATAGCGAATAATTAAACCTTTTATGTAGCGATTATTACAAATAACATTATTGGGTGTGATTAGCCACGCGGCTATCAAATTAACAAGGGTTATCGGATGTCGAACAATGGATTACACCTTACGGGGATTATCGGCGATACCGTAAATTAAACAAAAGGTAAGCGTGCGTACTTTGCCTTTCAACTCGATGCATTTAACGTAAATTTGTGTCCGAAAACTAAGGGACGGACAATTTCACTTGTGTCCGATTTTAGGGACAAAAAATAAATTATTTTTGAAAATAATTAAAGGTGTCCGAATTTTTCGTGTGTCCGAATACTTCGGGTAAATACGGTAATAATGATCACGACAAAATTGATGACACAAAAGCTATAGAAATCAGCCTGATAGCAATACCTCAGGTTTTCTCTGAAAACAGCCGAGCTAAAAAATTCCACACAACAATTGTAACTTACAGACTTCCAGACTCTGACTTTATCTTCTACTAATCCAAACAGTTCTTCACATTGGTCTAGTGGTATAACATCAAATATATCTGTCAGTAATAGGAATGGCACACTCGGGGAACATAATTCTGAAATTATATAGATATACTTGGCACACTTTGAACAATATTCACAATGGTCTAGTTGCATAACAATAACATCAAATGTATCTGTCACACTCAATAACAAGAATGCTTCACTTGGAGATCATGGTTATGAAAGTACATGAAATGTTATGTGGGATTTGATACTAAAGGGGAGTCTGAGACTCCTTATTTTCCAGAAAGAACTCCTTCGTTTTTCTAGTTATGAGCCTAATAGACCCTTGATTAGGATTTGACACCTTACTCATCAAAGATAGTATCAAATCGTGGGAGATCCCTTTTTTCATACACAGCTTTTAAAAGATACAGAACCTTACTGTGTGGTGAAAATTTTAGAGATAAAGATAATATTGTAGATTTTTTTCATAAAGGGTTGAGTGTCTTTACACTGTGTTCATTGGAGTATAAAGTGCAATTGCCTTAGCACACGGCAAATAACACATTTTATACAGAAATAAAGTGCAATGGATTTCCCATGTGATACCATTTAAACTAATCAAAATTCTTTATTTTATTGGATGGCAATTTTTTAAAGTATGAAACTGTTAAACTGTGTGACTGCACAAAGCAGACCAAGGGCTTAACTATCATTATGCACATTACGCAAGTGCATAATAGAAATAAATCCCTTTTCGAAAAATGTCATTGATGAATGATCATAACTCTGAAACTACAGCTTATTCAAGCTGTAGTTAAGATAGTTAAATTAATCACCAACGCTCAAATCATGAAAGGGGAGTGGACGGAGGACATTTCTCTTTTTTTAGTCCACATATCGTCTTTATCCTATTTATTTTATTTAGGTCGCCTTCTGAGAATGTATAACTTTTAAAATCCTAGTAATGTCTATGTGAACAGATAAAGTATTGAGTTTCATACCCCATCAAAAGCTGAAGAGTTTAACCAACTTTGAGAGTTTTCTTTCAGTACTACTTCATGGGCATGCATACAGAAAGTCTTGTATCCAAAGTTCTATTTAAGAAATATGAAGGTGAAAGTTGGGTAGAGTCATGACAATGAGTCCATAGTGTTAAAATCCATCATGAAATTTTTGAGAAGTAAGCAATAGCCATACCGGCTATGGCACAAACATGAACCAGATTGTTGCAGATTTGGAATTAAAAGATAACAAGAAATGTTTGTAAAACATTTATGCCCCCCCCCCTTCATAAAAACAGGTAAATGGCCTATTCTTTGTCAATCAACAAAGGGCAATAACTCGAAAAATATGATGAGTAGAGTTATGGTTCTTATGCATTGCACTTTTCAATGAGATCTATCCACCTGTGAAGTTTCATGATTATAGCTTGCATATTTTTTGAGATATGCTCCGGACAAAAAAAGGGGTCTACAGAATGACCTACCAACAGACCGACTGACCGACAACTGCAAAGCAGTATACACCCTCTTCTTCAATACATTCTTTACCATGCACATAGCACTCATTAATTTTACTGACCTGCAGTGACTGCATCTATAGACAAACATATATATCTTCTGTAGATTTCACAACCTTCATCACGAGCCTGTGTAATACACAATTTCAAGAATAA
This sequence comes from Fragum whitleyi, assembly GCA_948146395.1. NCBI lineage: Eukaryota > Metazoa > Mollusca > Bivalvia > Cardiida > Cardiidae > Fragum > Fragum whitleyi. Next base: position 8,192,147 of record OX411548.1, on the reverse strand, counting down.
ATTCTATTTTCAATCAATCAGTCAGAAGGCTTGAACTATATGTTTTGAAACTAGTTATTGGCTCTCTCTCTCTTTTAAATTTCGACAGCATAATTTGAAACAAGCAATAAGTCCTACATTATTTTTACTTTTCTTTACTGATAACAGTCCAATAATAACAAGAGGCATGTTGGACATGGCCATCCCCCGCCAAGAAAGCTTGATAGTAAACTGAAGCCTAATAGATTAAGGGTTCTACTTTAAGAAATTAAGCCCCTACAAAATCTAAGTCTTTAAAATAACAAAGGGCAATAACTCCAAAATTATGCAAGCCAGAGTTATAGTTCTTGTGCACTGCACTCCTCTTCCATGAGATCTATCCACCCATAAAGTTTCAAGTTAATAGCTATTATACTTTAGGAGATATGCTCCGGACAAAATCTAAGTGTTAAAAATAAGAAAGGGCAATAACTCCAAAATTATGCATGCAAGAGTTGTAGTTCTTGTGCACTGCACTTCTCCTCCATGAGATCTATCCACCCATAAAGTTTCAAGTTGATAGCTATTATACTTTAGCAGATATGCTCCGGACAAAATCTAAGTGTTAAAAATAAGAAAGGGCAATAACTCCAAAATTATGCATGCAAGAGTTGTAGTTCTTGTGCACTGCACTTCTCCTCCATGAGATCTATCCACCCATAAAGTTTCAAGTTGATAGCTATTATACTTTAGCAGATATGCTCCGGACAAAATATAAGTCTTAAAAATAACAAGAGGGCCATAGTGGCCCTTAATCGCTCACCTGAGTGAATTGTCCAAAACACATTTCAAGTAGGATTTGAAAAGTTTTTTTGACTAATTTTCAAGCAAAAAAACCTTGTTATTTATCATAATTATTATTCTGACCAAATTTTAAGTTGATTGGGCAAAAAAGTGAAAACCAGGGTGCATACACTGTTTTTCTAAGATTTGACCCAGTGACCTTGTTTTTGACCCGCCTTGCCCAAATTTCAAACTGGACTGAGCTTTTATCAAGACAATCTTTCATACCAAATATTAGGTTGATCAGGCAAAAAATGAGACCCCTAGGTTGCATACAGGGTTTTTCTAAGATTTGACCCCATGACCTAGTTTTTGACCCAATTTGACCCAGTTTCAAACTTGTCTGAGATTTTTTTATAGACAATCATTCTGACCAAATTTCAGGTTGATCTGACACAAAATGTGACCTCTAGAGAGCATACAAGGGTTTTCTAAGATTTGACCCCGTGACCTAGTTTTTGACCCCACTTGACCCAATTTCAAACACACCCAAGGTTTTATCTAGGTTGATCTGACCAAAAATGTGACCTCTAGAGTGCATACAAGGTTTTTCTAAGATTTGACCCTGTGACCTAGTTTTTGACCCCACTTGACCCAATTTCAAACTTGTCCAAGATTTTATCAAAACAATCCTTCAGACCAAATTTCAGGTTGATTGGGCAAAAAATGTGACCTCTAGAATGCATACAAGGGTTTTCTAAGATTTGACCCTGTGACCTAGTTTTTGACCCCACTTGACCTAATTTCGAACTCATCTGAGATTTGATCAAGACAATCATTCTGACCAAATTTCAAGTTGATCAGACATAAAATGCGACCTCTAGAGTGCATACAAGGGTTTTCTAAGATTTGACCCTGTGACCTAGTTTTTGATCCTACTTGACCCAATTTCAATCTCGTCCGAGATTTTATCAAGACAATGATTCTGACCAAATTTCAGGTTGATCTGACCAAAAATGTGACCTCTAGAGTGCATACAAGGTTTTTCTAAGATTTGACCCTGTGACCTAGTTTTTGATCCCACTTGACCAAATTTCAAACTCGTTTGAGATTAAATCAAGACAATCCTTCTGACCAAATTTCAGGTTGATTGGGCAAAAAATGTGACCTCTAGAGTGCATACAAGGTTTTTCTAAGATTTGACCCCGTGACCTAGTTTTTGACCCCAATTGACCCAATTTCGAACTTGTCCGAGATTTTATCCAGACAATCATTCTGACCAAATTTCATGTTGATTGGGCAAAAAATGTGGCCTCTAGAGTGCATACAAGGTAAATGTTGACGACACACGACGGACGCTGGACGACAGACGCTGGACGACGTACGACGGACATCCACCTAACCACAAAAGCTCACCTTGAGCACTTCGTGCTCAGGTGAGCTAAAAAAGGGCAACAACTCCAAAATTATGCAAGCAAGAGTTGTAGTTCTTGTGCACTGCACTTCTCCTCCATGAGATCTATCCACCCATACAGTTTCAAGTTGATAGCTATTATACTTTAGGAGATATGCTCCGGACAAGTTTAGTGACGGAAGGACGGAATGACAGAATGACGGAACCGGAATGACGGACGGAAAGCATTACTACATCCCTTTGCCGAAAACGGCGGGGGATAAAAACAGCCAAAAAGTGGCAAGAATTAAGTAAACTCTTTTTTGTTTTAAAAATTATTAAAGCAAAACATGTATCGAGCCTTGTTTTAAACCATTCCAGTTTTTAAATTTATAGACTTGTTCTGGTTTTCAAACTTTTAGACTAGACCAAATTGATGGAGGTTGCAGGTGGTAAGGAGAAATGAGTGCAATTTGAAAAGAGAGTTTTACAAAAGATACTAAATATTGTGATAAAAGAAGAAGTTACTTGTTACAAGCAATTTCTTCTTTTTTCAAAATATTTTTCTGTATAAATAAAATCATTCGGATGTAAAACAACTGCTCAGGAAAGTTTTTTACAAAAAAAAAAATAATTACTAAGCCTACCAGGCTTGACCAAAGCTAATAATTCAGTTAACCATTACTAAAGGGGTGTGGAGTTCCCATGCCCAACTTGTCCAACACATTTTTTCCACTTGCGGGCAAGAATATTTTCCAAGGAAAAGTAAATACCAGAGGTAAGCTTGATACAGTACTAAAAGATCTAGGAGAAAAGTCATCCTATTGTTTGTATCAAAGGGAAGAAAATATTGTCTTTAATGAAGAAAATACTGAGTTGGAGCTTTTTCTTCATTAAAAACAAGGGCTTTTTTAATACTTATTAAAATTCATTTATTGTAGACTAGTTCATTTTGATCCTTGACAAGTAGGAAATTGACTTTTACTTGTCCATGGACAAGTGGAGAAAAGTCATATTTCCACACCCCTGCGTGCATTGTTAAAGAAAACACACTCTTTTTCAGCTGAGTGTTATTATTTTCACTAGGATGGGTTATTCTAGACCTTTTCTGCATTATTATTCACCTGGCAGGGTATTATTTAGCCCTGACATTATTTGGCAGGTTTACTTTTCAGTAACTTTGATTCTTTCAAAAGATAGTCTACAATTATCTTCAACTTGTGTAAATAAAGGTATCTAAAACCAAAATGATTAACATGCCTTACAAATATGAATACATTTCATTGTTTGGTTATCAAACCCTTGTAACTTGTAAAATCTGAAGTTACAAGGGTTTGGTTAACCAATGATGGTTGATGTTCCAAGTTTATATTGTACACTCTCTATAAAAATGAATAAGTTTTAAAAATGCTGGTTTATCTTAACATAAAATGCAACAACCACTTACTTAGGCTCTGCTCTACCAGGGCAAAAATCATGAATTATACCTTGTCAAGTCAAATTGATACCTACACTGATGTCTCTCAACACATCCCGGAAGGCTTGGTCAATGGTAACCCTCTTTTCACTTTCACTGAAAAATATGAGAATAATCATCAAGGATAAACTCATCATTTGATCATTTAAACATTTCACACATTGCAACTCCAAAATCAATAATAAAATTGAACATGAGCACCACCTATGGGTGCCAACACTAGGCTGCAGGTGCTGGATAATGCACAATATCTAAGTCTAAAAAAGGGCATAACTAGTAATGGGCAGATTAATCGATTATCATCGATAATCAATTGGTTTGGGCTTCTGATTGTGATAATCGACTAAGAAATTTCATAATCGATTAATCAGTTCCTTATCCATAAATGAAAGTCATTATATAGAGTTTTTGAAACCTGCATCAGTTTGATAGCTCAGCATGAAACAGTTGTAATTGCCTATATGTTTATAGGCAGTTACAACTGTTTCATGCCAAGCCATGAAGTTGTTAGAAAAATCTGAAGACAGAGTCTTTAGGTCATGAGTTTCAACTTAGCTTTCAAATTCTATTCTTTAAAGAATTTTACTAGGAGTGCTGTATAAATTTCTAAAAAAGCTATTGTATAATCAATCATTAGTTGATTAACTCTCCCAACTAAAAACTTATTATTGATTGTGATTTGAAACCATGTACCCAACACTAGGTATAACTCTTACGAAAACGCTTTCATAGTTTTCCCCTTGGTATCTGGATAGCTCATGTGATCGAGCACACATGCAAAGTTTCATGAAGCTATCTTCAAAAACAACAAGGAAATAACCAAGGTTAAAGTTTGTTACACTAACACCGATGTGATCATAGCCATGGTAATCACAATACCTCGAGTTTTCTCTAAACAAGAGGCCCAAGAGGGCCTGTATCGCTTAAAAATCTCAAGATTTGAAAAAGAGATAATGAAAATAGAAGGTAATGAAAGTGAACAGCATTCAGAAGGAATTCAGACTTTTTCTAAGTTGAAACTGACTTATGAAGTAATGAACTTATTTAACTAATATGTAAAATTACCTGGAAGAAAACTATTTAGATATCACTTTGAAACAAGAGGACCAGAATGGCCCTAAACTGCTCACCTGAATTTTATTGATCCAGTGGATCTCATCCAATCCAAGTTTCTTGAACAACTTTAGAAGAGGGTCACCCAAGGAACAGTCTGGTAAAGTTACATTGAAATCAGCCCCATCATGCCCCATGGTTCAGGAGAGGATATCATTCAAAAAAGCCCTGCCCTGCCACGCCCATATTTGGGGGTCAATCCAAATTTCTTGAACAACTTTAGAAGAGGGTATTCAAGGAACAGTCTGCTAAAGTTTCATTAAAATTGGCCCAATGGCTCGGGAGGAGATTTCATTCAGAGATTTCAGGGTCAAAATAAGCCCAGCCCTGCCACACCAATATTTGGGGGTCAATCCAAATTTCTTGAACAACTTTAGAAGAGGGTCACCTGAGGAACATTCTGGTAAAGTTTCATTAAAATTGGCCCAATGGTTCAGGAGGAGATGTCATTCAAAGATTTTGGGGTCAAAATAAACCCTGCCCTGCCACGCCCATATTTGGGGGTCAATCCAAATTTCTTGAACAACTTTAGAAGAGGGTTACCTAAGGAACATTCTGGTAAAGTTTCATTAAAATTGGCCCAATGGTTCAGGAAGATTGTCATTCAAAGTTTTTGGGGTTAAAATAAGCCCCACCCTGCCACACCCATTTTCGGGGGTCAATCCAAATTTCTTTAACAACTTTAAAAGAGGGTCACCTAAGAAACATTCTGGTAAAGTTTCATTAAAATTGGCCCAATGGTTCAGGAGGAGATGTCATTCAAAGATTTTGGGGTCAAAATAAGCCCCACCCTGCCACGCCCATATTTGGGGGTCAATCCAAATTTTTTGAATAACTTTAAAAGAGGGTCACCCAAGGAACATTCTGGTAAAGTTTCATTGAAATCAGCCCAATGGTTCAGGAGGAGATGTTGTTCAAAGATTTCGGGAACAAAATAAGCCCCGCCCTGCCACGCCCATATTTCGGGGTCAATCCAAATTTCTTGAACAACTTCAAAAGAGGGTCACCTAAGGAACATTCTGGCCAAGTTTCGTCAAAATCCACCCATTGGTTTAGGAGGAGAAGATGTTTAAAGAAAAGTTTACGCACGCACGCAAGGGGGGGGCAGGGGGTGAGGGGTTAAAAATTCCTTACTTCGTAAAAAAAATTCCTGAAATCCCAACATGGAATTACAAAAATTCCTGATTTAGGCCCTTATTGAGAGCACTACAATGTTAATTATAACTATCCGTTTTTTTCCAATCAATTCTGTATTTGTTTGAGATTTACAAGCACTTTCAGCTTAACCCATTACAAGACATGTAATAAGCAGGTTCTCGATTTTCTAAAGCTTTTTCCTACAGGCATCAAGAATTGGAATAAGATAGAAATGGATAAGAGAAGAATATAGAGTTATGTATAAAAGATACACACAGTATAGAGAAGCCACATAGAAAAATCATTTTTCATTCAATCATAATGTTAATATCAAAGGGTAGAAAACATTGTTTTCAATGAAGAAAATGCTGGAGTCCAGCATTTTCTTCTTTAAAAAATAATGCATTCTAAAATAATATTTGATTTTCATTTTGCGGACAAGTTCTTTTTGATCATGGACAAGTAGAAAATCATCTTTTTCTTGTCCCAGGACAAGTGAAGAAAACATGTATTTGCACACCCCTGTGCATAATCATTTTGCAGTGGTGTCACCATTGAAACAACTACTGGTTAATCAGTTGAGAATAGGACATTAATAAATTTGAGAATACTTTACCTAGCAGTGAAATTTTGTATAAATTCTTTGTATGGATCTAAGGAATTCTCTTCTATCACTGTATGAATAACATCCTGAAAATAATTTACAAATAAGCCTGTGTGTGACATTTCCAACAATTTCACTCATACGTGAAGCAGAAACATTGAGCAGCCTGGACAATCACACAGTTCATTTACAAGATTACCTGACTATCTAAGGCACATTGAGACAAAATCTATCTACAAAGTGCATAATAAAGACCCTGGTCAGACTGTGCTGATACACAGACTGGCCAGGAACTTTGCTTGGCGCACATTTGAAATTTGGAAATGCCAGGCATAGGCTAAAATTTCTTTAAACATTTCCCACTTCTCAAGAATTCAGACTTGTCCAAATTGTAAAATTTCAAACAATAATGAAAAGTGGGTGCAATTTGAAAAAGAAGCCATCCCATTATGTAGCCCCAAACTAGAGGAAGACACAAATCTGCAACAAGCTTAAATATGCAATGCAAAAAAAAGGCAAAACAATTGCAACTCATGGACCATCGGACATGCAAATATCTCAGGCTATGAAACAGCAGACAAACTTGAAAAGGAAGCTGCCATAGAAGCTGAAGACCAACCTGACTGTATACTTTATAATACATACTAAGTGTTTTGTTTGAAAAAAATATTTGAAGAGGTTGTGAGAATTGATATTTGTCAAGGCTCTGCTGAGACAATTATCAATTCCCACAAAGGAGTTTCCCTGAAGCTATTTTCATCGATGTTTCTAATAGAAATGCAAGTTTCTAAAATTAACCCCATTATGTCATTATTCTAAAAATATCCATATGATATCATAAAAAATATCATATGGGATGTTATCACACAGATATTTGTATAGTTATAAGATAAACTCTACACACTTACAAGAAATCAAACAAGCAATAAGAAAGACCCAGATTGCAAAATGGAAAAACATATGGACCAATGCTGAAGATGGCAGATCAACCATCAACTTATACCTCTGATCCATTCTAATAAATTCATTGATAAACCAAACTAAACACCAACATCTCAATCATCCTATAAATACAGACTAGGTATACACTACTCAATATTTATAAACACAAACTAGGCTGGATCTACAGCAACCAATGTACTAGACTGGCTGCAGTCGTTTTTGTTAGCATTTTTGGAAATGCTTGTTGTAGTTCTATTACAAGCCTCTTTAATTGAAGTTCATATTAACAAGTGCTGAACAAATCTTCTTTTCAGAGACAGGGGGACTTAATTGGAATTTATGGAATTACTGACATTTAATTCCCTTTCAAAAAATACTGTAAAGAAAAGTCTGGCCAGACTACCAATGTACATGCCATGAACATCGGAGCCTACATGGAGGAAAAAAAGAGCCCTGACCAGGGCTTGACACTAACAACTTTTTGACACCAGCCTGAAGGACCTGTAAGTCAAAATATATACAGGTCCTCCCTGATAACAACATGTCCTGCTTGAAAACCACGTTTGCCTTTTAAGAAATTAAGGGGATAAATTGCCATGAAAACATTGTTCGAAAAGAAGAAATTTCTTATCACAAGCAATTTCTTGTTTTTCTACAATGTTTTCCATTTGATAATGAAAATTTTAGTATTGGAAAGGTAATCATTTTTCAAAACACAACACAAGTACTGCCATTACAGTCCTGAAGGACCTGCAGCTTGATTACATCTACCAGTCCTCCTTAAAATCCACTGGTCTTGGGCCCGAGGACTGGTGTTAGTGTTGATCCCTGCAGATAGACATCCACAGAAATTCTTATCCCTCAGTCTACATCTTATTATCAAAGTTCATGGAGGCAATTCACATTAGAGAAGAGTTATTGCAGAGGATGGTAAAAAGTACCAATTTTAGTAATCAAGTACTTAGTCAGCTTTCTGATTGCGTAATCAAGTACTCAGATAGAATTCAATACTTTGATTATTTACTCTTTCATGGGTAAATAACAAATTGATATGCAGTATTTGTGGCATATCTTAGGCAGAAATGACAGTGGAAATGATATTTGGTCGCTAATTTATTGAAGAAACGGAAAGAATTTAAAAGTTAAATTCATGCAAGAGAGAGAGAGTCAATTGTCTGTGATATTTCTTAGCTCTATTCATCTGTGGTAGACAAGAATCAAGTAACTACAGCATCCATCAAGTAACAAGGCCCTGGCCAGCACAATGATACAGCATTTTCTTGATCCGAACAGATCTTGATCATGTTGATTTCCATTTATTTCTTGTCGATACCGTAACATATGTCCATATGGGCGATGTACCCAAAAGACGGTTGGTTGTTACGGAATATTGAGCTGAGCTGACAAGGCCATAGATGAAGGATTGAAGTGAAGTTCTCCCTGGGGAAAAAGTTCCTTTTGGGGACCAATGCAGAACAAAATGGGGGTAAGGATGTGTCAACAGAATTTGGTGAGAGAAGGATTACTATTGCTTGAAATGGGCTTGTTTTCACGTCCATGAATGTTTGCCTTGTTTGGTAGACCAATCATTAGCCTACCTTTATTTTTGCGACTGTTCTAAAATGCCCAGTCTCATTTCAAAGTCAACCTATTCTTTGGTCTACCAAAGTTCATGCCTCATGGACCTAAACATCAGCCCACTTCAAAAAATTTCAATCCATTCCTAATAATTTTTTTCAGGACACTTCCTCCCAAATCATTGACAAATGCCTGGTCTTAATGAAGTTAATAAGGGTGGAAAAGATGTGCCGAACATGGGACTCGAACCCCTGGAACACTAGCACAGTGCTTAACCAACTGAGCTTGCCGGACTCTGGTCATGAGTCTACCTAACGTCGATCACTACATTAACCATTGTCAGATTGTAACATTGTTGATTACATTGGAAAGACTCAGGTACGAAAGGGTTTGATAACGAATACGAATCGACCAATGGAGACATTTATTTGATTTTCCTTTATGTCAGATGATTCTCATACTTCTGAAACTCTCTACGATACTTACCCCAAATTTCTGCCTAGCATGGGTAAAGTCAAACTGTGGTGTGATTGATGCCATTTCCCGACTGAAAATTTCTGGTGTGGTTGTTGTTGTCGCCGGTTATTGTTGTTGTCTGAAATTGCCTACTAGAGACCGGGACAAAAAATCCGGTAACTTAGAATTGCACAAAAGAAAAGTTCTTTCAGAGACTTTTATCGAAATATTTTGCAAGTAACAAGTAGTTGAGCGTGTAATTTCACCGTATAAAAGGATTTTTTATTAAATGGAATGTATTTTTTTTTTCAAATGGTCTGTCAACCTCTAACTAAATCTACAGTATAAGTCGTTCCATCAAACTTGACTATAATACAACGATTAACTTCTTGTTAAAATCAGACAATCTACCTCGATAGCTCAAGTGGTAGAGCACTCAGCCCTCGACCCGGTGGTTGTGGGTTCGAGTCCTAGTGGAGGCGAGGTGTTTCCTTGGGCAAGAGACTTAATACACCGTGTATCAACGTACACCGGATATAGCGATTAGTGAGTCGAGGGAAATGTCACAGGGTGTTGTACAAGGTGAGCTTTTTTCTCTTTTTTTTTTGTTAAATCACATATAACTTTCCTGTAAGCATACAAGACAGGGTTACTGGTATTATCATGTAGCTATCAACCCGTATCAAATGATTGGTTAGCATCCATAAGCGGCTACAATTAAAAAAAATACCCCCCTAATCACCGATGATTTCCGTTTGTCCATCGCGAAAATACTCTTTTGACTGAATTTTTTAGAGTTTCTCATACTAAAACCCACGATAAATTGCCTAACATAACACAGAAAATCACTAGAAACACTCCTGCCTTTTGTATGAAGTGAATATACCGATAAATTCACATGTTGTTTCTTCTCCCGGTGTACGGCCTATAGGGAGATGGTGTACGTCGTATAGCAAATCTCCCGTTAATAGTGTACGGCCTATAGCAAGAAAAAATATTTCTTAAATGGATTGTCTAGCGCTTAATTAAAACGTGTTTGATGGATAAAGTTATCTTTTTGTCTTTTGTACATTCGATGGAGCCTTTTTCCCTTACCAATGCAGTTGTCATGACTAATTTAATCCTTACCACAAATGAATATCTGTTTCAGTATAATGTTATAGTCAAACCTTGGTAATTGTGTGCTTTTAAACAGGCTTTAGACAAGTATGATATGTATAAATTCGGATCAGCGAGATCCTCGCTGTCATTTTCTCTGTCTCGACTTAAAAGAGCAAAGAAACTCAGCATTACTGGCATCTCTTTCATCCTTTCCAAATTTTGGATATCAAGATTAGACGAGTCGTACTGTTACTGCTCTTTTATCCCTTACTCAGTTTGAAGATATGATTTTAATTTCAATTGTAAATAGTGACCATTCTTTCGGTGAGAATCATTTGTGTTTTATTTTGAATGCCCCAATAGCTTTTATCATGAAACATGGCCAAGCTTCATGGAAATATCCAAAACATGGGCATTGTCCATTTGTTGTCGGTACCGTAGTTGTCGTCGTCGTATGATTAGATAACAAAATTGAAATACGATTTTTGAATCAATTTAATCACGGCCGTGCTTCATGAGTATATCCGAAGAATAGACATTGTCCAATTGTTGTCAGCATCGATGTTGTCGTTAGGTTCACCAGCCGCCGCGGTAAGACTTTTAAAGTAAGCCCCATTCAAACATATATTAACAAATTTTTAACACGGGTTTAACGCCGCATTTCGAGGGTTCAGCGCAAAACTGTATTAAGTGTCTATACAATATATAGACACTTAGTATAGTCTTGCGCTGAGCCCTCGATTTATATATATTTCAGTCATGTGGCGGCGACTGGAGTACTCAACAATAGATTCCTGTTATTTCTATCATCAGTATTACCATTGCATACTTTCCTAGTCTCCAGCTGCTATCCGGCTGAGATATACAATTATCCTCCCGTTTGTCTAAGATAATTAATTTATTCAAGAACATTCAACGTAGAACCCTGATGTTTGTAATGATTATAGATATCAATAGTATGGATCTGCAGATAACAAATTTAATGTCATGAAACAAGGTAATTAATTGTCATCTGCCCAGTTCAAACCTCTGCAAAACTTAACCCAAAACAGTTATGAACATCGTGTAATTGACACTCAATCGGATCTAAATCATTCTTAATCGCTCACCCAGCACCCCATAATTAATTCCAAACACTTAGTCAGAGAATTAAACAACACCCAAAAGTCATAAAAATTAAATTCTACATTCAAATCGCTAGAAAAAATTCCACGATTTCTCCGACTTCCTTTAATTTTTAAGCGTATGATTGGTTCCTTAAGACATTACTATTATAGAACTGATATGTATATTTTAATAAATATAATAAGATTAACACATTTTATCATTAGATCTTAACGCGATTTTAATTGAAGCCGCCGTCAAAGCGCAGTTGGTAGCGCGTCGGACTGTCAATCTAGAGGTCCCGGGTTCGATTCCCGACGGCGGCATTCATTCTTTCCGACTATTTGTCTCTCACCAATGGGTTGATAATAGTAAACCTATGTGAGATAGCAGCTGGAGACAGGAACGAATGTAATGGTAGTACTGGTGTGAGAAATACCATGGATCCATTATTAGGTGCTCCAGCCGCCGCGATATAACTGCAGTAATGTTGAAAGCGGTGTTAAACCCCATTCAGTCAGTCAGTCGATTTTAATTGCGTTAGAATCCATTCACACACCCCCCCTACACACACAACAACAATTTTTTGCATAAATTATAACCCTATAAATTATACGTATTCTTACCCTGTAAATTTTCTTAACATGCGCATGTATTGTTATGTTAATGGTCTTTTAAAATTTAAAAGCTCTGGGTGTTTGAGACGCACAGCAAAGTCTCTATCGATCTCCTTTGCTTTTTAGCCAATGAAACTTAACTATTCAAAAAGTATATCAATCCCACTTTCTGCTCAACCAAGTGAAGTCTAGAGTAATTGGGTCATAGGGGGCAATGACTGTGAAATCCAGACAGTGACGTCATATCGAGTCTGGTGAACTGTCTGCAACGAGGGTCTATTTTACCCTTAATTCGGCGATATATTTTTCGAATGCGATTGTGATAATTTCGACAAATCTTTATGCACAAAATTATCTTCACTATGGTAAAGGTCAGTTCTACAAATTTAAACGTTGATGAAAAGGTTATCTAGGGCATTGTATTGGGTTTCGATTTAAGCTAAGAATATTACAGCATCGGCTTGATTATTAGCATATAGCCTATTGCTTAAACATGTTTCTACAAGGTACGGACGCATTATACTTACTGGTGAATTGAGGATGTTAAACTTAAGAAAACTGTTACATACGCTGAAAAGACGCCATGAATTTGTTTTGTAACCGGTGCATAGGCTTTGCATACGCTCTTTACTTCGAGGGCCCACCTACTCAAATTTCGTCCGCTCAGAAAGTTTTGAGCGCTTTCTAAACCTTTGCTCTTCCGTCGTGTCCGTTTGGCACACCCCTTGTCCCTGTTTGGCAGTCAGACCAGCCCTGCGTTCAGTTACCAAAACGCCTGTTATTTTCGAAAATGATACCGCGCTTTGCACGCAAATGCTTGTGTTGGGCAAAATTTGCAAATTATTTCTCGAACGTTTTCATTCAGAAGGCAGGGCGGACCTCGAGGCCTGAGATTCGTAATTAAAATTTTACTAGTATCCTTGTATCATGACTTGTGATTACGATAAATTTGTATACACTAACTGGCCAAACCCTGTCATATGTTTACGATTAAAACGTTTGCAGAACGTTAAAGCAACGGTACCATGCTAAATGGAAATCCCCATGTGGAGATCCGTTCTAAAACTAAGATAACTTTTGTCACCAAGAACTTCTTACAGCAACAGCCTTCGACTGCAAGAGATTGTGTTTACTATACTAATCTACAAAACGAAATTGGATTGTAAAAAAATTGTATGTGGCTTCGGCTAATCTATCAATTTCAAAACGGTAAAGAGACCAATCCGATTTATATTTATTATTGTATACCCCTACCTATCTGGGAACGTTTGCATGATGTAGGTTAACGGTATTTCAACCAGTCATGCGTTTCGAATATCAAATCGTTCCCAAGCGCTTCCATTTTGAACCACAATTGAGACAGGCTTGAAATGGATTTTGATGATGTCTTTTCTAACGTATTCGTTGGTTCTTATTTTTCGGGGATATTGGATATAGGAAATATATGTCAATTCAATATTGTTATCGGTCATATTGATGTGCGTGAATAAACATGGTTCGAAAATACGCGTTAATTATTACCATGTGAATATCATAAATCGTCTGAGGCCGCTCAAATGTTTTGGGTGGAATCGTGATTCTTTAACAGCCTTGTTAAAAATCACATCTTTTTTCTCTCTATCTGTTAATATTTTGATGTAGAAAGGTATCTTGTAAAAATGAAAGACACCATGGTTAAAACGCCGCGATTATTCAATGACATAGGACGATAGGGTAAACATTTAAATGATAGTATTCTGATATATTACAAGAAATCGACCTGCTATCCGATTCTGAAACAGTTCGTAAAACTAGTCTGACATTAACCTGACGCTTAATCTGTAGAAATGCGAAATTTTAGCTTATAAATTGAATTCAACGAAACAACTTGGTTTCATAGGAAGTTGCCCTCTGCAACGGGACTAGCCGTTGTCTAAGAAAACCATGCTAAAAATATGTTTACAATCAATGTAATGAATGATTATGTTAAGAGGTTCATAAAGTTCTGTAAATGATTATCATCTATATTTTTTAATCAATATGATTAACGATTCCCCCGTTTTTCGCAAAAAAAAAAACTAGAAAAGAATCCTAATCGAAAACGCCAAAATGTTACTACAGAGTCATGTAGGCGTTTTCATACATAATTTCTTATTTTGCGCTGGTTTAAGTAAGGATATTTTACCCTTCCCTTGAGCTATATTCGTACACTACTTTTTCTATCGTTCGTACACTGATTTGAAATTGTCTGCTATAGGCCGTATACCGGTAGATTTTTTCCTATCTAAATATTCCAAAAACAAAAAATAATCTCGCAGTAAAATTTAGTATGTAAAATCTTTGGACAACAAAGAAAGTATAGCAAAGTAAATCGTGGGCCAGTTACGTAAAATATGAGCATTTTCATTCGATTTCGCAGAAGGCCAAGAAAATTGTCAGTGATTAGACGGTTTATTTTCCTTTATTCTATGACAGAAACAAATTATTTCATGTTTTCCAAAGAGACAAACATAACCGACTACCTCAGTGGTGTAAATTCGTTTTTCACTAAGTAAAATCACAACAAACACAGAAATAATAAAAGAAATATTAACCATGGATCCCACTTCGTAGATATTTCCCTCGACTCACTAATCGCTATATCCGGTGTACGTTGATACACGGTGTAATAGACAATTTGCCTCAGTCCACCCAGCTGTAAATGGGTAGCAGTGGTTAGAATCCATTACCTCTCTCTCGGGCTCAGGATAATTTCTGGGTTGGGTTAAAAAAAAAAAAAAGGTCATGTGTTTGCATACCTATTATATGGTGATGGGACTGTGTATGTACCGTGACCTCGGTGGTGGTTAGGTGATGGGTTGTTCTACCTTGTAAATCAAGGGTTTGCCTACATTGGCAGTTAAGACAAAATAGATAGATAGATATGGGGCAAACTTATTTCTGACCCCGGGCGGGTACTGTTGCCCGCAACATCAAAGTATCTCTCATAAAGCGGGCTACCAGCTCTAGACTGGTCCACAATCGACTATCAGAATAGCCTAGAACAGGCTATTCTGTTATTTGACAGTGAGACCAGTCTACACCCGACCCGAAAGCGGGCGAGAAATAAGTTGGCCCATGGCTTCACCAATCAGGGGCAGTAACTCTAAATTTAATTGTCAAACCCAGTAACCCTGACAATATGCACGTCTCCTCTTTGAAGTGAAGCTTTGTACAGTTTCATTGAAATTCAGCCAATGGTTTCCAAAAAAAAGCACAGAAACAAATATCACTCTGTCTGTAGAAGGCTTCACTAATCAGGGGCAGTAACTCAGAATTTAATCGTTGAACCGGGTAAACCTGAGGATATGCCCATCTCCTCTTTGTAGTGAAGCTTTCCTCAAAGTTTCTTTGAAAAACATCAAATTTGCCGCAATATAATCTGTTTGAGTAACAGCAACTTAACATATGTTTGCAGCAGAAAATCCATATGCTGCAAACCTCTTGAATCAAAAAACAAGATGTGTTTGTGAAACACTAATGCCCCCGTAACAGCAATTTTTTTCAAAGTTTGACCTTGACAGATGACCTTGACTTTGTCACATGACCTTGACTTTGGTATGAGGAGATGCGGATCATTGAGATCTATCATCATGCCAAATATGAGCCTTGTATTTTGAATAGGCTTGAAGATATTGGCAATATTAAGTTTTTTGGTTAAGTTTTGCAGACAGACAGACGGACAATATGTCCCCGATGCGGGGGCATAAAAAGTGTTCCTGAAAACTTCTGGCAAACAAGAAGAACACATAACATTTTTTCATTGGTTAGATTATACTCTTAGCCGGAAGTTGGCAAGAGGTTTAACTTTGAAAAAAAATCTTTAAGTTTCATTCAAACTGTTAGCAGCTATTTTGAGTGATTATTAACCCTTTCCAAGTTATTCGAAGTATTTTCTGCTGTAGGCCTTCACTTTAGCAGACAGTATTATTATTATTATTTTTTTATTATTTTTTTTTTACTCTGAGGATAACACGATAAAGGGTCGAATGACTCTTATTTCCATCGTGGTCCTAACTCATTCCAGATCTTTTCCTACGCATTGAGAGAGAGGCAATGGCTTCTAACCACTGCTACCCACTTTTACAGCTGGGTGGACTGGGGCCCTGTCTGTAAAGTGTCCTGCCCAAATACACTACCCGCCTCCGGTGGGGCTCGAACCCGCAACCACCAGGTTACGAGTCGAGCGCGCTAACCACTCGGCCAACGAGCCAGACGAGTATAGACTAGGATCAGTCTAATACATGAGCAAAATCTGATATTAGCATACACTGTATATAAGTGTGAAATACTGGTGGAAGAAATACCAAGAATTTATTCTTATATGATCCTGTCACTTCATTACAGCAGTTTACAGCAGCAGAAAATTCCATTCAAACACTATAGTATTTCCTTTAAAGTAATTAAAGAGTTATAAATCTTTATGCACAGGCTCGAAGTATCTTACTTTAATTAATTCATTTGCCATCCCAAGCATGAAATGAGACCATCTGGGTGCATTGTGAATTGAATATTTAACAAGAGGACCAGAATGGCCCTAAGCCGCTCAGCTCAACTTTATTGGTTCAGTGGATCTCATTCAAGTAACTTTCAAGCAAAGTTTCATTTTGCCTCATTGTTGAAGAGGAGATGTTATTCCAAGAATTTAAAGTAAAAATAGATCCTGCCCAACCATTCCTTTCTGAGGAGACACAAAATAAGCCCAACCCTGCTATGCACATATTTATGGGCCAATCAAAATTCCACGAATAATTTTTGAAAAGGGTCACAAAAGGAACAGTTTGGTAAAGTTTATTGAAATTGGCCAAGTGGTTCAGGAAGAGATTTCCTTCAAAGATTTAGGGCTCAAAATAAGCCACATCCTGCCACGCCCTTACTCATGAGCCAATCAAAATTTTGTGAACAATTTTTGAAAAGGGTCACCCAAAGAACATTCTGGTAAAGTTTCATTGAAATTAGTCCGGTGGTTCAGGAGGAGATGTCCTTCAAAGATTTAAAACTCGAAATAAGCCACACCCTGCCACGCCAACATTTATGGGCCAATCATAATTTTGTGAACAGTTTTTGAAAAGGGTCACCCAAGGAACATTCTGTTAAAGTTTCATTGAAATGGACCCAGTGGCTCAGTAGGAGATGTGGTTCAAAGCTTTAAGGCTCAAAATAAGCCCTGCCCTGCCACACCCATATGTATGGGCCAATCAAAATTTCGCGAATGATTTTTGAGGGTAAAGTTTCATTGAAATTGGCCTAGTGGTTCAGGAGGAGATGTTGTTTAAAGATTTCAAAGTGAAACAAGAGCAACGCAAGCAGGTGCCAACATTCGGCTGTTTATTATTTCTTAGGCAAATGTAAATATATTAACTTGGTACCTACAAATAGGTCTTGTCCCAAGCAATGATCATGTGAAATATGAAGGCTCTTTGACAGACCATTCAAAAGTAATGACCAAAAAAAATTTTTTTAAAGAAATTTGACCTTGAAAAATGACCTTGACTGATTACTTGAACTTGACACCAACAGAAAGGTCTTATCCGAAGCAATGATCATGTGAAATACGAAGGCTCTTTGACTTACAATTCAAAAGTTATTACCAAGGGGTTTTTAAGGAATTTGACCTTGACTGATGACCTTGAACTTGGTACTTTCAAAAAGGTCTTGTCCCAAGCAATGATCATGTGAAATATGAAGGCTCTATGACTTACCATTCAAAAGTTATGACCAAGGTTTTTTTTTTAAGGAATTTGACCTTGAAAAATGACCTTAAACTTAACTGATAACCTTGAACTTGGTACTTACAGAAAGGTCTTGTCCCTAGAAATGATCATGTGAAATATGAAGCCTCTATGACTTACAATTCAAAAATTATGACCAAGTTTACATTTTTTAAAGAAATTTGACCTTGAGAAATGACCTTGACCTTGATCAATGACCTTGAACTTGGTACCTACAGAAAGGTCTTGACCCAAGTAGTGATCATCTGAAATATGAAGGCTCTATCACTTACCATTCGAAAGTTATTATCAAGGTTAAAGTTTGTCACGCCAATGCCAACGACAACGATGCCAAGGTGATCATAATATCTCGGGTTTTCTCTGAAAACAGCCGTGCTAAAAATGCCCTGCCCTGCCACACCCATATTTATGGGCCAATCATAATTTTGCGAACAATTTTTGAGAGGGGACAGGCCAATCTTGACATATCTCGCATATGAATTTGGTGGTTTTGTTTGTTTGAATTTGGTTTTACGCCACTATCGACAATCTTTCAATTATAATGCAGTGGCTGGAACACCTTACAATAGATTTCTGGTATTTTCTCACACCTGTACTACAGTTACATCCTTTTATAGCCTCCAGCTACTATCCCATATAGGTCTATGATAATAAACCAATTGGTGGAAGACAAACAGTTGGAAAGAATGAGTGCCACTGTCGGGAATCGAACATGAAATTGTTCACCAAAGAAAAATTCTGGTAAAGTTTCATTGAAATTGGTCCAGTGGTTCAGGAGAAGAAGAAGTTTTTAAGATCGTTGACGACGCACTACGGACTCAGGAAGATCCTATATTGTGCTCAGGTTAGCTAAAAAGAGATAAGATCATTCAGCAGAGGTCACCCAGGGGATAATGATATATGGTTTAGGCACATTCATTCAGATTCAGAAAATACATAAACCAGAAAAAGTTTTCAACCTGGCCAGCCAACCCAGACAGTGTAATTCCATCCCCAAGTTGATACTAAGGAACATGGTTCTTTTTAGCTAATCAGGTCAAATAATCAAAATTTAACTATAGGTAGACCACAATATTTGAATGCTGCAATTGCCACAATTTTGCTGCAAACTTTTTGCAGGAACTGTCAAACTTTCTACAGGAACTGTTTGCAAGAGCGTTTTTGCAAACAGTTCCTGCAGAAAGTTTGACAGTGTCACAAACTGTTGCTGCAAACTGTTTGAAGAAAGTTTGAGGCAGATTTGCAGCCATATTAAATTTATCTTAAACTTTAGTTGAAGGTCATCATAGGCTACTCTAACAAGTGATTATGGATTCATGAAGTTTGAGAAGGAAGTATCAGATTGCATGTGATTACTGAGCAACTTCATGACATCATTTGTTTATTGAGCTCCATTTAGATAACATCAAGAAGGACAAAATAAACAAATGCAGGGTATCATTTTTTGATAACTTCACTGGTTTGGCAATGATATTATCAATCAATAATTTACTCTTATAAATCAATTGTCAAATGAAAGCATTAAAGAAATTACCATAACCCGCTCTAGCTTTGTGATGGGTATAGATAACTGTGTATCACATCATTATGGTGAATGATTTTTATTATGGGGTAATAATTTGAAGTTTTTAGAAAAGAGACCTAGTAATACCATGTATGTAGTATGCAAATTAATGTTCTGAGACTTAACCCTTATGATTTAAGAATGTTTGTTTAAGTGTTAAGCCTTTGTCATATTGTTTAATATTGTGATTGATCACAATAGTTCACCTTGAGCTCTTTGTACTAAGGACAATGGTTTAATATGAAAAAAAAACTTATTCTTGTAGACAACATCAGGTAGTTCTATGATCTTCATCATTTTTCCACGTGAAAATAAACTGTGCCAAAAGAAGCCACACTTATCAATTCCCTACAACATCTGATATAGGGTCAATTAACCCACTTGACACATTTTGGAACTTGACTAAGTTTCATAAGACTAGTTTTCAGGACATTTTAGCCAAAGTTGTGGCCTCTAAAGTGCACATAGGGTTATTTATGAGATTTGTACCCTTTACCTCATTTTACCCCTTTAACTAATTTCAAACCCAATCAATATTTAATGAAAACAAACATTCTGACCAAGTTTAAAGTTTCACCATTATGCCAAAAATGTGGCCTTTAGATTGCACCCAAGGTTTTGCTAAATTTGACCTCTTGACTTTACTCTGGCCCAACTTGATCAAATTTTGATCTCGACTTAGATTTCATGTAGACAACTTTTCTGACCAAGTGTCAAGACAAATGACAAAAGCCACAAATGTGGTTTCTAGAGTGCACACAAGGTTTTTCCAAGGTTTGACCCTTTGACCTCATTTTTGACCCCCTTTTAACCCAAACACGACTTTGATTTCATTAAGACAAACATGCTCACCATGTTTTAAGACATGATCACAAAAGCTCATCATGATCACTTAATGCCCAGGTGAGCTAAAAATCAAGATGGATATTCACATCTTATCATAATAGCCAACCACGCTTCAGCCAGATCTGCTTAAACTGTCAGCAAACACAGATTATATCTTTCCCAGGACAAAAGGAAACCCTGGTAGGTACATAATGAACACATTGGTAATTTAATGATTTTTTTAATCATAACTTTTTACAAATAAATATAAACATACAGAATCAATAGTAATTGCATATATTTAATAGATTTTTGACAATGTTGTATCCACTACCCTGAATATGAGTGAATTAAATACATTTGGAGGCACATATGACATTCTATGGGCCAACTTATTTCTGACCACGGGCTGGTACTGTTGCCCGCAACATCAGAGTATCTCTCAGAAAGCGGTTACCAGCTCTAGACTGGTACACATATCGAATATCAGAATAGCCTAGAACAGGCTATTCTGATATTCAACAGTGAGACCAGTCTACACCCGACCCGAAAGCGGGCGAGAAATAAGTTGGCCCTGTGATTTACAAGGCATTAAAAAGTGGTGGCTTAGGATAATATTGCCCGAAAAAATGCTTAGCACAATCAAATCTCATTAAAGTATAATTGGAATTCTTTTTTCATTCTTGTAGAAATTTGTACAAGTCCTTATGTAATTGTTGGAGAGGGATAAAAAATGTATCGTAAGTAAAGCTGGGATGAGTACTCGTGTACCCAGGTATCAGGTAGGGTAATGTTCCTTCCCAGGTCCTGAATTCTTACCCATTACATGACTTTTGTATAAGCACTCTGTACCTTTTGGGATCAACTTCAGAAAAAAATTGAAGACAGTTTAAAACTGTCTTCAGTTCTTTTCTAAAGTTGATTTCCAGATGGTCCGACAAATTTAAATCAGATAATTTGAGCTGGCTAGTTATTCAAGAGTCACAGATTGCGACACCTTTGTCCCTTAAAACCATGCCACAATTTGACAGAATTTCTGGATCAACCTTTGTTTTTAGTTGATAAAATACATACAAATTATGGGCAGTTATTATCGGGTACTTGAGTACCCGGGAGTAACGAGATCCCAAGTACAAAATTTCTATGCGTCCCAGCTCTAATGTATGTATAATAAATATATGCACCTACACTAGTTTTGCACTGAGCATGTTCTAGGTGGTCTTGCTTATTTTTGACAGCTTAGCACAATACTGTAGTATGTGCTTATATTTATATAGGCTCTTCAACGATGATAGACTAAGCTGTCAAAATATATATCACAAATTCCAAACACCAAAAGGGTAAGAAAAAGACAATTTTTCTGATGACAAATACTATATTTATCTAGATTTAATATATTATATTATCTGATGCCAAATGCCACACTTAGCTTGAGGTTCTTGATAGAAAAAACAAATGAAAATGGGACATAATCTCCTTTATACTCCTTGTAAGTATTGGTTGGTCTTGTAATGGCCAATAGGCCTGCCAAGTTTAAAGAAAATATCTTGAATGAAAACTAAGATATGACCATGGCAAAAGTTTGATGACTTGACTCTTTGTTACATAATAACAGAGCTTAAGATAAGCATGACATGATTGTTCTGTGACAAATCAATTTTTGTTATTTTAAACGAAAGTAGTCTTAATGTATTATCATTGATTTATCTTTTTCTTTCTTAGGTTACATATAAAGGATGGTGGTTTTTGTACAGCTTCACATTAAATTCTTCTGTCATCAAAAATGTTTATAAAAAATGGCGAAAAGAGCACTTCCAGTATAAATCAATAATTTGCTTAGATTTATTAATATCTTTATTGAAAACAGCAGTCCATCTTCCTCCATCTTCCAAATATTTCTGATAATCTGTCACTCAGTCATAGATTTTTAAGTGTTTGAAACCATAACACTGGTACAAATAGTCAGAAATCAAGAAAATCAAGCTGCATTCTCTGAAGTAAAATGTTAACCATTTCCATGCTGTAAATGGAATTTCTCTGTTGTACATAAACAGTAAGACAGTGATACAGCATAGACTAAGATCAGCCTGCACAGACTTGCAGTCTGATCTAAACCAATACCATCTGCTTGTTTTCTTTTATAATTGTGGCCAAAATCTAGGGCTATATAGCTTGAATTGTCCTTTAAAAAATGGTATATTGTACATTTATTTATTTGAAGCAAAATTCAAATTCAGCAGGCTTATGGTTAAATTCAATCTTTGACCCTAAAACAATAAAGAAATAATATGACCCATGGAGATATTATTTGGAAATCTGCAGAGTCTTTATAATATTTCAAAATTCCTGAAATGTGCCCAATTATAATAAAATCAATCTTACATTTACACAGAAAATGTACATTGCATAAACATAAGGAATAGCTTCTAAGTAACAATTACTTACTTTACAGCAATGTTTTTTCTGATCAACTACTTCTTTCTCTCTGACAGGTTTTTGTATGCCTTAAACAGAGTTCATGGATTTATTATAAATGCAACATACTGGTACTTTTAAGATAACCATTTGAACCGTTCTCCAGAAAAACCTGTCTAAATGACATGCCTTTGTAATTTCAGTTGTCTAACCAAGATATAAGTGTACTACAAAAAAATTTTAGACTAACCCCATTTCAATTAAATTACAGAAATTAATTCAATGTGCTTTAAAATGGAAACAGGCTGCATAGTATTAAAAATCGTTGAGAAAAAGGGGGCAATTGCTTGAAACAAGTAATTTCTCCCTTTTTCTCAATGTTTTCCTTATTTTACTTTCATTGCATAAACATTTGGGTTTTTAGGAAAACAGTTACACAAACAGGTCAAAGTATTTATTTCTGTTTGGGAAACCATATATTTATCTTTTTTTACAAATGATATATATTTTTTTCTTAGATTTGGATATATTTCTATTGTCAATTCTATTGTCATTTAGACAGGTTTTCCTAGAAAATGGATCATTTGATTTACTAAGCTGTATCCTTCAGAGTAAAATTATAATACAGCATGCAATTAATATCAGGTAGTGAACTGGGGTTGTATTTCTGATGAATTCAGAATGAAATTCGAAATGTATATATTTCCTTAAATTTAAGGTATTCAAAAAAGCATTTTTTTTTTAACTAAACCAAATTGAAAGAAGTTGCAAAAAAATAACAATATCATTGTAGAAAACCTCGCATAAAATGAATAAAAAAAATTGTACAGGCTAAGATTTTAGTTTCAACAGCATTTTCTAATCTTAATTTCTTGGAAGTCATTGATCTTTACCAATTTTCTTATTTCACTACCATGCAGTTCAAGGAGTTTGGACCAAACTAGTGTTAGTAACTTTTAATACAACAGATACTCAAATTACTTGTCCACTAACTCCTTGATTTCTGGTTACATGGCCGGGTTTGATATCTTTTGAAATCATGCTCTGAAGAATACAGCTCCAACACATTTATTTTCACTATAATAACACACATCTTGATGAAAACACATGCTTTTTTCCGTGAGTCCGTCTTTTGTTTGGCTGTAAGTGAATCGTTCCTTCATCATTATATGAAGTTCTGAATTTTCCGTTTTTTGTACTTTTTGATTTATGTTTATTTTTGTCGAGTTTTGACCTAATTCTCGGTGAATCGTGATGTCCTTGAGGTGAATCAGAGTCTCTGTAATCTGAATGATTATTCACAGAATCGGAATTAATGAAACCTGAAAAAATAGATAAATAAAGAGTTAGTGAATGTAAGAACTTCTGAAAAATCTAAATGTCCTTATCAAAACATAGTAAGTGACAAAGATCTTGCTAAATGATGTCGTGCATTCTTGCCTTGACAGAAGCTATAGACAACATCAGCCTGCACAAATATGCAGTCTGATCATTGTCTATACCACCTATTTTCCTTTTATAAGCCAGAAAAGCTTAATAATTTAATTATCCAAATAAACACCAACTCACATTCAGTTTTTCCAGGGCTTTGAGCACTTTGATTTTGTTGCAATTTTTTTTTTTTTTCAGTATGACAAGGATTCAAATACCATGCAAGCAACATAAATTGGAAATGAATGAAGATTTGTCAAAAGAAAAAATAAATGTTGGTTGTGAAGAAATTGCTTCTTAAATGCAATATCTCCATTTTCCACATTGCTTTTCATATCCGTTTTTTTAAGGGCTTGATAAAAGGACATTGTGGGGAAATGGAATAAATATTCTTATCAATTGAAAGTATATTTATACAAAATGTAAAAAATTACCAGAAATATCAAATTGTCTTGAATGAAATGGAATATTAGGGAGCCTTTCAAACACAAACTCAAAACAGGAGGAAAATATTAACACAGTTTGTCTTTCATCCTCCAATAGTATTTAAATTACATGAAATTGAAGCATAATACAAATTCAAGCATAAACAAGATGTTTTTGTGAAACACTAATGCCCAAAAAACAGCATTTTTTAAATATCTAGCTTGACAGAAGAACTTGAACTTGTCACACAACCTCGACATTTGTAGATGCGCATCATTGAGATCTATCATTGTACCATAAAATGAGCATTGCATCTTGAATAGCCTTGAAGTAATTGGCAATATTGATTTTTTTTGTTCAATTTGCAGACAGATCAACATACAGTTGGATTGACGACAGACAGACAGACAAACAACGGTAAAACAATATCACAGGGTATAACGTGCCACGCCGATACTAGAAGGTTCATGGACACCTGATCGATTTTTTCGATACGGAACTAACGGTGGGGCAAGTTTTTGACTGATTTGTAAACCAAAATAATCATTTTCATTTCAATTTTTAGTATCACTGTCGAGATAAATGGTTCTTCTTTTAGGAAATAAAAAGGGAGGGTAACAACTAAGCAAAATGAGCGAGTTCTAGCCCTAGGAGTGAGTGACTTTGCTCGTTTTTTAGGTTTGTTATTAATTTTTTGTCAAACAACCTGACTATTTCTCATTGCTTGTGTTTGTCTAAGAGCATTTATGTATCCTCTATACACATTCCAAATTTCTCTGCAAAAGATCCACAAAAAGCGAAGATATTCTTACTTTTATTGGCCTGGGTAGCGAAAAATATGATAACTAGACACTCCCTGAAATTTTTTCGATTGGAAATCGACACCAGAATATATGATAGGGGGTGTCTAGTTATCATATTTGCCGCTACCCAGGCCAATAAAAGTACGAATATCTTCGCTTTATGTGGATCTTTCGCCGATAAATTTGGTATGCATGTAGAGGACATATAAATGCTATTAGACAATCACAAGCAATTAAGAATAGTCGGGTTGTTTGCCAAAAAATTAATGACAAACCTAAAAAACAAGCAAAGTCACTCACTCCTAGGGCTAGAACTCGCTCATTTATCTTAGTTTTTACCCTCTACTTTTATTTCCTAAAAGAAGAACCATTTAGCTCGACAGTGATACTAAAAATTGAAATGAAAATGATTATTTTGGTTTACAAATCAGTGAAAAAGTTGCTCCACCGTTAGTTCCGTATCGAAAAAATCGATCAGGTGTCCACAAACCTTCTGGTGTCGGCATGGCACGTTATACCCTGTGAATATGCAGGGGCATAAAAAATCAAGTAAGCAAAATTAATGGCTTTACAAATATTATGGGCAATGCTATGAGAAAAAGAACCATCTGCCTTTGTTTTTTTGCAAAGTCTTAGACTAGGGCCAAGGATTATAAAACTTTTCTCATCTCAACTGAAAATTTTCTCAAACTAAGAATTTAAATTAATGTAAGAACATCAAAGATAAAATTTATAAGTTGTTATCTATAACAACTTATTAATATTATCTTTTATGTCTATACATCTATCATAGTATTGCAGTAGAATTAAGGTTTTAATCTCTAAATGATATTTGAGAAATTCTCAGTGGAGCACGAAAAAAGTCTTAAAACCTCTGGTCTAGATGCACAGAACCTATGCATCTAATAATCTTATTTATTTTTTGTTATGGATAGTTTTGTCACCTGAATTTCTACAGCTATGCAGCCTAAGTTACAGGTGTCAGTGTTGAACTTTAAACCAGCGTTTTGACCCCCAAAAACCTGATGAGGTCTTATTTTGACCCTTAGAAATTTATTCAAAGGGGGTCATTGTGACCCCCTTGAAAGAAATTTCTAAGGGTCAAAACTGTTTAAGATCCCTCTGATATACTATCTTAAAATTTACAAATCAGTTGCTTCCTACATTTTTTTAAAAGAAAAGGTCAATAGACTCTTTAACCTATAAAATTCTTCCGAATGATTAGCTATTATTAATATTTGTCTTTTTACCCCTTTAAAATCCATTTTGATCCCCAAAGTTAAATGGCAATAGGGTCAATGACTCTCTAATTTTAAACCTTAGCACGAGCCCTGGGTGTTTATTATCATACCTGAGCCAATTTGATGAAAACTAGGCTGGTCTTCTTCCTCTTCTGAATTTAATTGCTGGATGTATTTTTCAGCTAAATATCGGAACACTGCAATGGGCAAAATATTCAACATTTGATCAGTTTTTTAGCTGTAGGTTTCATTATAGGGATGAGTGTCTTTTTCACTGCGTTTATTGGGGTATAAAGTGCAATTGCCTTAGCACATGGCAAATAACGTTTTAGCCATGTGCTAAGGCAATTGCACTTTATATCCCAATAAACGCAGTGAAAAAGACACTTGTCCCTTAAAATTGCAATCCTATAGATCGAAGAAACTATTAAAGTACTCGGCCAAACATTAAAGCTTCAAGTCTACTTTCTTCGCGTAAAAAAATTACATGATCTATTTTTAGATTGCGTATTGTTTATCTCGCTATCGAAGTGAAATGTCATAAAGTACAACAAATGATACACAAATAAACCACAACATTAAAATTCGTAGAGGTACTTATGACAAAAAAGCTTGTTTCTGCCAAGTAAGTCTGTGTTATTAAACGAAAACGGTGTGGTCGGTCTTAGTTGAAAGGGTTGCTTGACGGTCTTCGTCGACTCGCTGTTTTCTAAGTTTACGTCGGCACAGAATCAGAACTGCATGCTTGTTATCGTAAATTCTGTCAAAAATATCTTAATTTATAATAGATTGAATAGAAATGTTGCGTTGATGATTGGGAACTAGGTTAATTCGAGTTCCTACAACACAGGACTTGCAGATCGAAGTTCGGGGGTTTCCGGAAAGACCTATTGCATTTTATACAGAAATAAAGTGCAATGGATTTCCCCACGTGATGCGATTTAAACCAATCAGAATTCTTTATTTTATTGGATTGCAATTATAATTCCTAGAAAGAAGAGTTTGGGGGATTTCCTTCCTTATCCCTATATAAAACCAGGATCCCAAAACATAGAGCTAATTTTCATCATAGAGTAAATGTTTTGAAGTATTTAAGCAGTGGGTCAAGTTGAATGATACATGTAAAAAAAATAGGTCTATGGAAATTGGTTCCAGAGACAATTTTCAATCATTTGTCAAGGCACCAAAACTCTACATGGATTTCAATCTTTGAAGTATTTTAAAAGAAAATCACAAACAGATCATTTTAGTAAAGTTCGATTGAAATCTGATGGTTCATTTAAAGGAAAAGGAATTTACTTGTAATTATGAGCAGACACAAGGACATTAAGATGTATGTCAAACACATAGATCTTCTTGAGCACATTGTTCAAGGGTGAGCTGGAATTCTTCTATTAAAAGGTAAAAAGAAATTACCTTGACCTTGAGTATGACCTTGACATTAAGGATATAAACAAGAGCACCGCAAGCGGGTGCCAACACTTGGCTGCTTATTATTTCTTAGGCAAATGCAAATATATGAACTTGGTACCTACAGAAAGGTCTTGTCCCAAGCAGTGGTCATGTGAATTATAAAGGCTCTTTGACTTACCATTCAAAAGTAATGACCAAGGTAATATTTCTTAAAGAAATATAACCTTGAAAAATGACCTTGACCTTAACTAATGACCTTGAACTTGGTACCTACAGAAAGGTCTTGTCCCAAGCAATAATCATGTGAAATATGAAGGCTCTATGACTTACCATTCAAAAGTTATGACTAAGGTTAAATTTTTATAACAAATTTGACCTTGAAAAATGACCTTGATCTTGACTGATGACCTCGAACTTGGTACCTACAGAAAGGTCTTTCCCAAGCAATGAACATGTGAAATATGAAGGCTCTATGACTTACCATTCAAAAGTTTATGAGCAAGTTTATAGTTTGTCACGCCAATGCCAACGACACCAAGGTGATCATAATACCTCAGGTTTTCTTCAAAAACAGTCGAGCTAAAAATAAATCTTTCAATTGGCACATCTACTAATGGAGGGGGACCTTTTGTGAGAAATTGTGTTTGAAAGTCATCAGTAAATATAGAATTTTCACCCTGGAAAAAAATTATTTTGTACAGACTGATGGACAGACAAATGAATGCTTTGACACACTTTCATACACAAACCAGCGTGAAGTTGTTGCTACAATGTCTTACTCACTGTAAGCAGCAAATCATCTACTTTAAAAACTTAAAATATAGTATATACCCACCTTCATCTACATTTAAATTATCTTTGACAGATGTTCGGTAAAATCGAAGACGTAACTTCTTGGCAAGTGCCTCAGCCTCTTCTCTGTAAGACAAAAATGTATTTAACATTTAGGTAGAGTTCCGCAACGTTTTGGAAGTAATGAACTTTAACAGTGTTAACCGAGGCTTCCTGATGGTTTCATTATGAAACCTCAGTTAACATTGTGAAAGATCATGAGTTCTGAAATGTTGAGGATCTATCACGGGTCCACTACCTTAAGTGTCCCATGCACAATCAGCAAAATTGACCAAGATATTGACAATAATATTTAATCAAATTCTAAAAAAACTCAAGCAAACAATCAATAATATTGCAAGTCTGATAGACTGACAATATCAATGATTGTTGTAGAGTGTGTAAGGTTGACCACTTTATTTCAACAATTTGACATTAACCTGCTGGTTTGTAAGCTTGCACAGCTGAAAATCAAGCGGTGCTTGAGATGTACTTATGCAACCTTATAAAGTGCATTTTTAAAATTATTATCTGATCATTTTAACATTACAAATAATAGATGATTTTAACTTTTCATGAGAAAAAATCTATTCATTAAGGAACAGAATTATCAAATAAGAAATATGATATGATTAGACTTCATTTTGGCATTTTGGCAATAATTACATTGTAAAATTATAAAAGTCAGGAAGAAACAGTAATTTGATAAAAAAAACTCAAACAAAAAGGCATCAGCATTGACCACTTGACCTAAAGGCTCTGAGATCGATTCCCCGGAGTGGCTATCAATCTTTGTTCTTTGAAAGGCCAACAAATTCGTCGCAAGTACTAGTGAATTTTTCCGGAAGTAAAATTGAGAGTGATTAATCTAAGTTTTAAGAACTTGTTTCCTTATCAATATGAAAAGAATAGTTTTAAAACTAACTAAACACAAAGAAGACTAATTCCCAAAAATAGTGCTTTGTCCAAATAGAGGTGCCATTAGTGCAGGATATGTTTGCTACAAATATTCAGCCGAGTCTTTCTATGAAATCAATCTGTAAGTTGTTTAGAAATTCAGCAGACAAGATTTTCTGTCAATAGGATGTTACTGTGTCTACAGTTAATGGACCATAAACAAAATAGAACATGCACTTCTCTGCTTGATGATAATATGTGTGAAGTTTGTATCAAGGCCCAAGGTTATAAAACTTTTCTCAGGCTCAGGCTCAATTTTCTCAAATTTTAAATTAAAATAAATGTATGAAAATTAAAGATAATATTAATTGTCATTGTTATTTATAACAACTTATTAATATCATCTTTTATGTTAATACATTAAAATGAGTAATAAAACAGAATTACGGCTTTAATCTCAAATTGAAATTTGAGAAAAGTTTGAATTGAGCCTGAGAAAAGTTTTATAACCTTGGGACCTGATCTGTTCAACAATCACTGAGAAATTAAGTTGACACAAAATAGCTACAGATGGAACAACTCACTTTTAATCAAAGGGCCATAACTCTGTCAAAAGTCAATAGACCTAAATAAGAGAAAGATATGCACAACTCTGCTTGGTACTGATCATACATCGATGTCTCAGCACAAAACAGTTGTATCTCCCTATATGTTATAGGGAGTTACAAATGTTTTTCGCTGAGTCATGGACATGTGAAGTTTAAATAGAATTGGTCAAGTTACTGAGAAATTGAGCGGATATGAAAATGTTACAGTCAGACGGAACGACAGACAAGCTGACTCCTACATACTTCCAAACATAATTTTGGGTATAACGACTTAAAATTTTAAAAACATAAAAATGTGAAAGACAACTATTGTTTAACAGATAATCAAAGGAATGAATATACATAGATAGACAGACTGACTACAACATCACCTTGAGATGTAATTCGTTCTTGACAATAACCATTCCAGAAACACAATAGATCTAGGAAAACAGACTCACAAAAAAACAGACATACAGACATATAGAAACATCCACACGCTGATAGACAGACAAACACTTACAACTGTATCACAGCATCATCAAGAAGATCTATTTTATTCTTGACTATCACCATTCCTGACAGACAGAAACACAAACAGACAGACAGACAGACACACAAAGACTTACGGCTGTATCACAGCATCATCAATGAGATCAATTTTATTTTGGACTATCACCATTCCTATTTCACCAACTTCACTCTCTACCTGCAAAGAAATAAAAACATTCTTTTTAAATGCTTTTTGATTAATATTGATTGATTACATTCTGAGAAAAGTCATATTTTACCATATATGGAAATTAGCCACGACCATTAAAGCCTTGTTTTTCAATTAATCAAAAATCCTGGAACAACTCTGAAAGAGGATCACCCAAAGATCATTCCTGTGAATTTGGGTGTGAGCAGATTTTTAAAGAAAAAGTTTACAACCGGACACACTGCCACACAGCAGACACAAGAGCCACATAATTAGCCCCAGTGGCCTTTGGCAAGTAGAGCTAAAAACTTCTATCCACTTTCATTCATTTCACCCCATCTGACTTTTTAAGAGGAGCCCCAAAAAAGACTTTTTTACTAAAATGCAAAGCAACTTTGTGCAAAAAATTGTCACTTCTCATTTTTGCATAAAAGAAATAATCCTCTGATTATTTTTTCTTTTTGAGAACAACAAATGGCATGGATTTTGCCCCTTTTTACATTGGCATCGACTTTATTGAGCACAAACAGCCAAAAGAGATGTGTCTTTCTCAATTTAATTACCGTATAGGCTAGCAGAGGTAAAGATAATAGGGGAATTTTTACATTTCATTTTAACACCCTATATTGTGGATACTCATTTAAATTGTCACAATGAGACGATACCAATAAGTACCCACAATATAGAAATTGTCCAAGTATTTTTGAAATAATTTGATTTGAAATACCCCACTATCTGTTGGTCTGATATAGGTCTTTGTAATGACTTTATTTACAGTTGAGTGAGCCCAGTCAAAGAATGTCCCAAATCATTTTGGTGTGGCCTATAATAATATTATTTTGTGTGGTCCTGGTCATTACATTTCAAGCATCATTACCTTTCGTTTCCATGACTCTACAGCCTCAAATGAATCTCTGTCGACGGTAGAAAATGCAAGAACACAGGCTTGAGCACCTGAAAAAAGAGGTTATTATACAGTCGCTGTAAATAAGATTAGATAATACAAAATCTCAAGACTATCTAAAAAGATAAATAAGTGATAATCTTTTTTATTAGTTTCTCTGTGAACAAAAAAAAATCGATGAAATAGTGCAAAACAGTTGTAACTGCCTATAAGTTTATGAGCTGTTACAACTTTTTTGCACTGAGCCATCGATTTGCACGAAATGAAGACAATATTATAATATCCTGCTTAGGAAGGCTGAAAACACTTTTCATTTGCCCTTTTATACAATAAACAACAATAGTACTGTTATAGAAAATACATTGTAGTAAGTAATCTAGTTAATTTGCATTCTATACGCCTGATTAAATAAACACGCAAGTGCAAATGTTTTTCAGCTACTTTAATTGGTAAAAATTTGAAGTACCAATATTTGAATCTCAAATGAATTTCACAATTTCATCATCATATGTTAAAGTAGCAAATGATTCTGATATCCTTTGCAGAATCACTATAAAAGGACAAAACATGTCTTTCTCAGGAAATTTAATATTTGCAGTCTTGTGCTGTGAGCATCAGATATCAGTAAATAATAAATAGCCAAAAATTTTTCCAGTTTTCTTGATGGTTACTTTAAGTTACCCTTAAAGAAACTCCTAACATCTGGTAAGTTAATGCTAGTTTCCTACTGACGATCCGATCAACTTGATCACCTAAATCCCCGAAAAGCATGTTCATGACCCTTTTTTGATCACAAACCTAAACTACATACCAATGTCTACTTGATAATTATGACCTTAACTTAATCACTACTCAATCCCTTTCTGACCATCTCAAGATCTAAATGATCCTTGTCTGATCTTTCCATAACCAACATCCTAATTTCCCCTAGATCATCCTGATGTATTCTTGAGTTCTACATGATAAGTTCCCGACCAACTCAATCTCAACCCAACGGTGAACCCCTTCTAGACTTTCCCCAAAATAGCAATTGAGAACATACGTATGTGGTCATGTATCAGCTTAAGTTGATCAGGATGAGGTGGGGAAAAACAAGTACAGGTCAAGAATGATTATGCACAGGTTGGGTAAAGATATCAACTGATCACACTCGATCTCTACATGATTGATTCACAACCAGCTCAATCTTGCACCCAGTCGATACACGATCAATTTCCGACTGCTTCTCGATAAAACTTTCAAATTGACTGTACACAAGTATTTTTGACATGTCAAAAATATTCTGGTAGGAAGCCAGATTGATGCCAGCCACACTCGATTGTCTTCACCTTCTCCAATTATGCCTACCCACCAAGCTCAATCAGTATTCCATAGCATGATTGGGTTGTTTGAGTTGATAGGATCAAGGGTGGGAACATATCATTAAGAAACTCCTAAGGTCTGCCCTGTGTTCAGGATGACACAACAGTGCAAACAGTTTGCCAATTATACCCTGCTTTGCATGCAAGTTCACAGTGTATAATTAGAAAACTGTTTGCACTGTTTTGTGATCCTGAAAACAGGACTGGTGAATATTATTATTTCCATTGTGGCTGATAAAAATATGAAAGAACTAACACATGTTACAGAGCCCTTGATTAAAAACTAAACTCATTTGCTCATTAAGCTTGAGCAAAAAAAATGTATCATCGTTGCATTAATTTCATAAAATCACAATTGTTTTCTTCCCCCAAAAAACTAAATGAGTAATAAATAACCAACTGTGGGAAAATCAGCAATCAGTCTATTTCATGCTCTGTCAACCTGATAAATTACACAAGATATCATCAATTAATATCCATACAACATTTTATTTATTAGAAGCTCTGTTGTTTTATGTCCCTTTTGTTTACATCAATTCCGAGATATGTTACAATAAGAGAGGTTTCTCAACATAAGTACTTTACATGCACAGAGCCAGATTTTTTCTTGGGGGGTTAAAATCTAATTGGAAATTTAATTTGCTCATAAAATTCCTCAGTAATGGTGCAATTTTGTTGTAATAGTTTGAACAAAGCTAAATTTACAAAATTTTTATTACCAACTGACTGGATTATACTTTGATTTCCTGATTTTCAATGTTCAGATAAGCTTATCATTGACAACTTTCTCGCTGGGGTGCAGGTCATAACCCCCATTCCTCACCTCTGAATCCATGCAAGCTTTTCAATTCAGAAACAGAAAGGCAAATACCATTCTTTTCCTTTGGTCAGTGGGGTAACTGTTGTCATGGCCCTGTGTCTGTCCATCAATGATATGAATCATAGATTTGACCATGATTTTTACAGTGGACTTTGACAAAGCAAAGTAGCTTGTACTAAACACAGGGCTTGAAAATTTTTGAAATTTCTACTTGTCATGCTTTATAAGAAAATATAGTGATACATTTATTTCATAAGAGAAATTTTGCAAAATCCACTAGTCCTGCTTATAGACAAAGAAGGAAAAAATTAAGCAGGACGAGCCGACGAGGAGAATTTTCAAGTCCTGTAAACAGTACAAATCTAATAGTGACATGACAGATGCTTGAAAATTCAATTTTCTTATCATTATCACATATTTGTCCATTATCAAGGTACACTTTAATGTAAAAGTTAATTAGATGATGAAAGGAATGCTTATCAGGACCCTTTACACCTGTATTACAGAATTTAAGTATGTCAAAAGATAAGCAGGGCCCTCAAGATTATAGGGCATTGGGAACATCACTCTGCCATTTCTGTAAACTGCAACAGACCTCGGATGTATGTAAGGCGGCTGGGTATGTAACAAAATCATGCATTTTGTTAGGCAGAAACGGTGTAAGAAAAACTAGCACTGTAGATTTATATCTTTTACAGTAAATAAAGACTGAAAAATCTTAATTTTTGAGAATGACAAATCATTCTCAAAAATTAAGATTTTTTCTGCCGTTATTTAAGAATCTTAAGATATTTATATTAAGATACGATGGTTTCACATCAATGACTTAAACGAGTAGCATTGGCGAAGTCGAATGTTTTCACTCACAGTTTCACGAATCATTCTCAAAAATTAAGATTTTTTCTGCCGTTATTTAAGAATCTCAAGATATTTATATTAGGATACAATGGTTTCACGTCAGTGACTTAAACGGGTAGCGTTGGCAACGTCGAATGTTTTCTCTCACAGTTTTGAGGGCTAACGCCATTTTAACTGACGCCATCGAGTTTTCCCAAGGACAGGGCTTGGAAATTCTTGAAATTTCTATATAGAAAAATAAAGTGATACATTGATTTCATAAGTGAAGTTTTGCAAAATCAACTCGTCCTGCTTATATAGACAAAGAACAAAAAAATCCTGCAGGACAAGTGGACGAATAGAATTTTCTAGCCCTGAAGGTTTTCCCGTAATTTTTTAAAAATAGTCTGTCTATTTACAAATTCCGAGGTTGATCGTGAGATTGGCCGGGTGGTGTTCCTAATGGATTATAGGAAGCAATGATAATCCTAATCTACTTTCTATCTCAAGGAAAAGAGTATTTTACAATACACCAATAAATGGGTCTGCATTCAGAATGACATAATGGTGCGATCAATAATGGTTTGCAAATTATACCAGGCTTTGCACATGCAATCGGGTGTAAAGCAGGGTAAAATTTGCAAAGTTTGCACCATTTTGTCACCCTGAATGCAGGGAAGGTTATGCACAAAATCATTATAAGAATAAACCTACAGAAAAGTCTTCAGACATGTCAGTCTGATTTGCCAAGTCGTAGAGCAACCGATTTCAAAACTATTGAAATGCGATCATGTTGTTTTGATTCCCGGGCTGGCAAACTAACAAACTAATTGTCTTTTAGACAAGATATTAAACCAAGGTCCCATGAAATAATGCTCTAGCCAAGCATGTTAAAGAACCATGGCAGATCATGGCAGTAGTTTCTTCATGTATCCTTGCACTATCCTCTGTAACAACTAACGGTCTTATGGGGGGCGTTGCTCATATGGGCATGTACTACAGTAACGACGATAAATAAACGGAAATAAACAAAGTCTTTAGACAATTAATGAATGAATGGCCCAGCCCCTCAGTCTCCATCATGAAGTACTCCTCAAATATGAAAAAAATTATTCCAGCCTGTGCGTGACATTTCCTACAATTTCAAATGTGCGCAGATCAAAGACTATTGCCAGCCTGTGCATCGGCACATTCTGTCCAAAGTCTCTACTTTGGGCTTTGTAGAAAGATAAGGTCTCAAAGAATCTTTATGCAGTAAGGCAACCTTCTTATTGTACTGCATGACTATCTAGGTTACTCAATGTTTGCAATTCACGCAAATGTCAGGTTGCTGGAAATGTCATGCACAGACTCACTTATCTGTGAAAATGGACATGTTTCAAAAAGCATAGTGTTGGAGGATGACATAAACATTGTAACTACAGCTTGTTCATTTTTAAGAAGCTTGTTTTAGGATTGTGGAACCATAATAGTTCTGCAACATTTCCGAACTCATGAACTTTCACAATGTTGACCAAGGTTTCCAAATGAATCATTAGAGAAACCTCAATTAGAACTGTTAAAGTTCATTACTTCCAAAAATTGCGGAACTATTAAGGGTCCACTACCTTAAGTCTCCTAACCTACAAATGTGGTTATCCTATGTCACAACTTCAATACTAGAATAACTATTTCAGAGAAGAAACTATTTCCCAAAATGGAAAGTGGAAATTGATTCATACCAAATCTCTTCAACCATGATAGCATGGGATAAATAAGGGTAATTTTATAGAATATGATAATGAGTTTAAGGAAAAGATCAATAAAGGTGAAACAAGTCTAAGTAAATTGAAATGGAATTCAAAAAGTAAACAACCAATTGTACACTTTTTGACAGGTAAACTTTAAGTTCTTTTTACTTATATGGTCTAAATACCATCATATAAAATTGTTTGACATGTATAAAATTCACAGCCTTTTTATCAGAGCAGGTGTTGAAAGTCTATAGATCTTGTACTTCTCTCAGAAACATCACATTATGTGAACACAATGGATTTGTCTTCAAGATGATTCTCATGTGTAACCTTTATTTGTGCTGTACATGATAATTATGACAGTTGAATCTCATTATGCCTCAGCTGAAAATTGGTCAGCAAATACTGTTTTACAATTGTCTTTCTGTCTACCTTTCCATGTGTCTGTCAGTTCATCCCTTGTCTATCTGAAATAACTTAACCATAAAAATTAACAAGAGCTGTCAAAGCTCAACTTTTCCTAGTTCTGGAAAGTAAGAGCAAATCAATGTTGACATTGGAATATTCCATTATTCAATATCAGAAAAATGACTGTCTGTCTAGAGCATCATATAATAGTAAAGACAGCATGTGCAAAGTTTCCTAGCAATACCTTAAGTAGAAACAGAGATATTACAGATATACAACAGTTGCGATCAAAAACTTAACCAAGAATTTCTAAGTCAAGAAGGGTTAAAATTCCACTGAATTCAATAACAGACTGATGAATCTTTCTTAAGAGGCCCATATTATGGTCACAGAAGCATGTGCAAAGTTTCAAATGTATAGATTTAGTTGAAACAGATATTTGACACAGTTTCACATTAAAACCTTAACCAAAGCATTACACCAACGCCAACACAAATGCCTACGCCCAGGTGACTGGAATAGCCCCACTATTTTACAAATAGTCAAGCTAAAAATCATGCCAATTACTTCATTTTAGTCTATTCAAGACATATCTGGCATTTATAGAGCTCATCAATATGCATATACAGATACCAAGGTCAAGATAATCCGACAAGGTGAAGGTCACTGTCAATGTAAAATGCTGAAAAATTTGCCATTCCATAGGGATCTGTATTTTAGAAGTACATCTAATAAGTCTATTTTGTCTGCATATCAAGGGGTCAGCACAACACTATTGTAAGTGCCTATTAACATGAAGGCACTTACAATAGTGTTGCACTGACCCCTCAATATTCTCTCGATTTCAACCACTCTGGGATCTCAATGTTAGATAACAGGTTAAAAGACCTTTTTTAAATTGGTTTGAATAGTAGACAATCATGGGTTATCTACTGAATATACATAAAACGGTAGAAAGACCTCAGATCTTGTATAGAGTATTGCCCCATCTATCAAGTTTTATCAATCAATGAGACATATTTGTTTGCCTTTTTATGGTCTACCAACCATCACCTATTGAACACACTTCAGCATAGAACCCTTCATTTGGGCAGAATATCCATGTGCCAACTGATTTCTGGCCTTGATCAGAAAAGGGAGTTAACTGGTAGCTTCCTATATCAGCATATCTCTCACATAACGTGCTTATCAGCCCTTGGTTAAGGATGGCAAAACGGTGCAAACAGTTCACAAATTATACCCTGCTTTGAACGCAAGTGCACATGCAAAATGGGTTGTATTTGGTAAAAAGTTTTTGCATGGTTTAGTAATCCTGAACATAGGGCAGTTAACACAAAGAGTGAGTAGACTGGTCCAACTGTCAACTATCAAAATAGCCTAGAATAGACTATTCTGATAGTTGACAGCGAGACCAGTCTACACCTGACCTGATGGACCAGAAAGCAGTTGGTTTAAGTTTGAATAAGGGATCCGGATACCCAAATTTCAGGGTCATAAGGATCAATGTGAAAGGTCAGGGATTCCTCATGCAATCAATGAAATGAATATCAAAGATACTTAAAATTCTTTGGGTTATTAGTAACAATTATTGTATCAATTGACAGCTTTGATATCATGGTTGGCATGTGTGCTTCTGTAATTTGTTTCTTTGAATCGGATTTACGCTAGTTTTTAACAATCTTTCAGCCATATTATGGCAGCAGGAGCACCTAGCAATGGAATCATGGGGCCTGTTTTACTAAATATCTTATGATCCATTTTTGCGTAAGTCAAAAATCAAAGTTGCTGCTACAGTAATAACTAAATAAGGAATTCTGCCTTGCAATATCTCATTGGAATCGTCTTTAGATGAGATAGTGCAAGGCAGAATCCAACAACAAAAACAATGTATGATTTGTGAGTTTGACTTATGATTGTACTTTTCTTAAGAAGTTTAGTAATAAGGGCCCCTGGTAATTCTCACACTAGTACTACAATTACATCATTTCCAGCATCAAGCTGCTACCCCACAAAGGTCTATGATTATCACTCCATTGGTAGCAAATAGTCGGAAAGAATGAGCGCCATTGTCAGGAATGTAAACATGCTCCCTTAAACCAAGAAGCAGATTATTCCATAAGTGTGATTTGGTTTTAGCTTCATACCTCCATGAATTCAAGAATATATTATTTTTAAATTAAAAAGATTGCCAATATCAAAAAATTGTTTGGGAATAAATTGTTTGCAAGCACACAAATTGTTTTATTTGAGGTATAAAACAAAATTTTCAGCGATTCAGTACCCACAAATCTTGATGGGCTCTACTGAAATTTAATTATAAAGATCTGTAAGGAATCAATAGCTCAAATTACATGTTAAATCATGCTCAGGTCACACGAGGAACAACAATAAGTTATGATCTCATTTATTACACTAACTACACGAGTATGGTGACAAGAATTGCCAAATAGCATTCTTCAGTTGACCAGGACAATCTTGACCCGACAGGTTTATGGCCTTTGATGACACGATACGATCACCAATAAAGATTTATACGCCGACATGTCCAGATTAATTTTTCTGTATCAATTGTCCTCAAAATCAATTCCTTACACTTCTAACAATTGAAAATCATTGAGTCAGTGCATTACTCTTGTAAGTGCCTATAAATATATAGACACTTACAATAGATTTGCCCTTACTCTTTTGAAATATCCAGCATTACCATGATACTATTCTTTAGAAGTGTCCATACAAATATAGACAATAATAACAGAATCACAAAAGCCTCACAAATTGTAGTTCCACTGTTCAAGCTCTATCTTAATAGTAGGCTTCAACATCTTAAGCCTATCTTTGAAAACATCAAACCTAAATATAATGGTAAGATCAGAAAGTTTCATTTACATGGATGTGTCCATATTTATTTGTTTAGACAAAGATTATTTTTAGAGATAATGTTTTCGCAGGTTGAGACCGCATACCATGGCGGATAAAATTAAAAGGAAGCAATTATATATTGGCAACAAATTTTCCACAATCCCACAATAACCACTTCCTGTGAGGTTGATTTCATTCATCGAACAAAAATAAATCATTATGAATCATGACGTCAAACCAAGCATATTATTCAAATTGATTTCAATGGTCGACTTTTCTAATACGCTGTGTATTCCTTCATTGAGAATTACGTTATCAGTCCCATATGATGGCATTACACAAAGAAGAATTTCCTGAAAATTGTCTCAATTCTACCACATAATTTCATTTTCTTAAAATGAGGGACCTCCACTTTTTATATCTAAATTGAATTTTTTCTAACATAGCTTCAAAGATTTAAACCAAAGTTATAGGTAAAAGTAAATATTCAGGTAGAGTTTTAGACAGACAGAAACAAGAATACCTTGTGAGGTTGTATATACTAAGCTTTATAGTTGCTGGATAGTGAATAAAAAATTAGGTCTAAAAAGGGGCATAATTTGTACGAATTTGTATTTAGAGTTGTCCCCCTTTATAATGTAGTTTGTTCCTTTATCAATGAACACACGATCTTAGTTAACAAATACCTTAAAGAATCCTAAAGTTATCACAAAATGTTAATTTTTGTCCACAACCAGGACCACGATAACAACAATAAGATTCTGAAACAATAGCCCAAGAGGACCTGTATTGCTCCACTGGCTTTCAATAACCAATGAATAATAAACTCAATAAGATATGGAGATTTACAAGGGAATTTGTGAAGAAACCAAAGATGGACAGAAAGGATAGATCGATGTCTCAGCCATTTGTAACTCCTTCTGTGTTAATAGAGAGTTACAACCAAATCTGTCCAATGGTTTGGGAGGAGAAGATTTCATAGTAAAAATAAGCCCCACCCTGCCACGCCCATATTTGGGGGTCAATCCAATTTTCTTGAACAACTTTAGAAGATGGTCACCCAAAAACATTTCTGTCAAGTTTCATCAAAATCCGCCCCTCGGTTGAGGAGAAGATGTCTAAAGAAAAGTTTACGCACCCACGCATGACAGACACGCTGCCATGACAATAGCTCCATGGCCTTTGGCCAGTAGAGCTAAAAAGCTAAAAATCCAAGCTAATCAGAGGAGAACCTTATAGCTGAGCATAAAAACTATCAACCAATTTCATTAAGGTGTAGTCAAAGACCCTCAGAAGTGCAAACTACTAAACCTGCCAATAAGTTAGTTCAGTGGTTACAAACCCAATTCAAAAATTATCAAAATTAGACTATTATTCTGTCACTGATATATCGTCAAAATATTGACACAATTCATAAAATAGAAATCAATCAAAGTTTGAAATATATGCCCTATCATGACATTAATGCAAGATTATTGAAGTTTCATGACCAGGGGTTTGGAATTCCTATGCCAAACAGCGACTTTTCTACCTTGGAACAGGTTAGTTTTTCCTGGTTTTTTTGTATGCAGACAAGTAAGTACCATTGCAAATCTTGGCATGGAAAGAAATAGATATGTAATGAATTATCCTAGTAAAGGGTAGAAAACATTGTATTTAAAGAAGAAAATGCTGAGTTCCAGCATTTTCTTCTTAGAAAACAATGTTTCCTCAAAAATCAGTAATTCCACAACCCTTTCATAACTTTTACTTATAATGTCACATATCTCAGTAAGACCAATGAGTACTATGAAACAAGTACAGGTCTGTAAAGCCATTTTCTCTGATGTTCAAACTTGACATGGGTATTTATTTACATAGAGATTTTCAAAGTGGTTTGAAGAGCATCTTAATACAATTATTGATCATCAATGGAGATTTTTCTCTAACATCATGTCACTTTTTATATTTCCTATTGTGTTCACTGTCACTTTCTAATGTATTTCTATTTTACAACAATAATTGGTGCACCTATCCAACTTTCCAATGCATCTCACATACATAACATTTGCAGCATATGATAGGCAAACAAATATAAGCTACTCATCATACATGCATTTATTAAAGCTTTAAAGCATTTATGATTATGATGTCGAGTCAAAGGGGCATTAGTGAGTTTTGTCTGTTTGCAGAACCTCGAATGTCATCCAAAAACTAGAATATCTCTGCTTTGTCAGAAAGTATAGAAAAAGATCAGCCTGTACAATTGAAATAAATACAGGCTCACAATCAGAGCATCCAGTGCTTTTAGCACTTCGATTTGAATGACAATTTTTCCAATGTTTTTTATTCAGCATGACAGGAATTACTTTCATTCTTCCCACAGAACCCAAGTCAAATTTTGCTTGACTTTAAAATTGTTATGGTCTTTATATGTTGCTGGTTAATGTGAGAAAGACATGATAATATGAAAAGACAGACAGAAATTTTGATAGCTAACCTGTAGCAAATGCCATAGCTATTTAGGCCTTGTAAGCTTCGAGTTTGTTTTTTTCAAAGCCAGTAGAGCTGCAAACTGGGTCAAATCGTTTTTTGTATAAATATTTGTATTTTAGATCAATTTCCATTGAATACACACATCTACTTCCTGACCTAACCTGTCTGTTATACATGTGACAATTATTTGTGTCAATACAGAAATATCAAACCATACTCAATATAATGAAATTCTAGACTGAAACAAATTAGATTTGATTGCAGTCTGTAATCATAATGCACTTGATTGTTTTGATCTTTGGATGTACTTAATGCAGCTAGCATAAACAATTTTCTTTGTTTCATTCTTCACTCCAATCTAACACATGAACCCCATACTGTGTTTTGACACTTGAAAAAATTTTTTTTTATATAACTGTCACAAAAAAGATCATACTGAAAACTCCATTAAATGATTATTTGGCAAAAGATTGGATCCAGCATAGGTCAATCAGAGGGAATGTTTTGGAAATAATAACAAAGGAGGTAGAATTATCATTCTCTATTTAGAAAATTTATAATTTGCAGAAAGGTACAACCCGGGTCAGTCTACACAAATCATGCAGTCTGCAGAAGAGGGTCAACATTTTACACATCTCCAAGATGATCCAGTTTTGTTTGACACTTCATAATTGTAACAAGGTGGCAAATTGTCACAAGATATACCTGTTACATTGCTGGATGTCCAAGTTTGAAAAACAACAAAGAGAAATAACTAAAGTATAAGCTAGGTAGAGTTACAGTTCTTCTGCATTGCACTCAATAGTCATGAGAGGAACATAACTGCCAAGTTTCAAGTCAATCGGACATAATGTAACAGAAATATGCTCCAGACAAAGAAGGAGCACCCGAATGCTGGATGCCACAGGTGATCTCATAATGCGTCCTGTCTTTTGATGGGCATACAAAAAGCAATGTGATGAAAGAAAAACTTTTAT
The DNA here is from genome assembly GCA_948146395.1 of Fragum whitleyi. Classification (NCBI taxonomy): domain Eukaryota; kingdom Metazoa; phylum Mollusca; class Bivalvia; order Cardiida; family Cardiidae; genus Fragum; species Fragum whitleyi. Next base: position 8,148,627 of record OX411548.1, on the reverse strand, counting down.
ATCCTTCCTACAATAAGCCCATCTTGCCCAATATTAACCAAAAATGATTTTCATTTATCTCATACTTACCTCTATAATATGCTTTAGTTATTGCATCAAATTCCTCTTGACCCGCCGTGTCCCATAACATTAATCGAATCTCTTCTCCGTTTACCCTGAAATCGACAACATAGATTTGTGAGCCTATGCGTGGCATTTCCAACAATTTTGTGTGTGCGTATTTGACAGACATTGAACAGTCTGGAAAACCATGCAGCGCATTGAAAATATTCCCTGATTTTTAAAAGAAACTCTAAACTCATAGACTATCAAATGCATGGTAATGAATCTGATCAAACTGTGCAGTCTGATCAGAGCCTTGACAATGCACACAAATGAATTTGTTGGATTTGTTTGTTTGAATGGGGGTTTAAGCTGCTTTCATCAATCTTTCAGTTATATCGGATGGAGTACCTAAAATATACAATAGATTCCTGGTATTTTCTCACACCAGTATTACCATTACATCCTTTCCTAGCTTCCAGCTGCTATCCCACATTGGTCTATGATACTCAACCAATTGGTGGAAGACAAATAGTCAGAAATGATGACATTGAGTGTCACCATTGGAAATCAAACATGAAATTTTTGGAATTATCAGACACAGGCTTGCATTATTTCTTAATTACAAATATCTAGGATTAATTTTGTTTGTCCTCTTCAAGAGTATGATATCATTAGTAAAATATATTAATTAACTTCACTATTCCATCCCAAGCAACAGCTAAAGCTCATACTTGGAATTAACTTCTCTTTCTTTCCAGGGTACAGACAGATCAAGAGCTACTATGGATTAAATTTTCAAAAAAATAAAAGAAAATGCTCAAACCCTATTTAGTGGGTACTCTTTGAAATTGTTTCCTAAAGACATTTAAAATACCTACCCACAATTTTTGGTTAAAATGAAATTATTCAGTCTTTGGATGCCTCTATTCTTTTACAGAAATATTCAGGGAATCAAATGCTGTCTTCCTAAAAATCTATCTAAATTCCTTAAATTCTGGTATGTTTTAATTTTAAAGCTTTTACCATTATTTTTGAAATTTCAGATAGGTCACTTTTGAAAAAGGTTGCAGACGACAATACAAAATGAAGGTCAGTATTGAATTGAAAACATTATATCTAGTTGTTTTTTTATCAAAAATATTGTGGTTGAAAGATAAATTGTTTCCTCTTTTTCCCATAATATTTTCCTCTGGTATAAAATCACATGGACATTAAATCTAGGGATGGTACAGGAAAGAGTAAAGCTAAAAAAAGTCACAATCTCATATCAAGGAACCAGTACAAAATCCTTTTAAGTGCCTATATATTTATAGGCACTTACAACAGTTTTGAGCTGTTCCCTCAAAATGCATTTTCATACTTACTCAATTTGGCGTTCCAAAAAATCCACTCCAATCGTCTTTTTGTAGTCCTTTGTAAAGATTCCCTTACAGTACCGTTGGATCATGCTCGATTTACCAACGGCACCGTTTCCAACAACAACAACCTTAATGGCTATTTCGATTTCCTCCTCGCGCAACATCAGATCCTATCCTGTCCATATAATCAATAAAGGTCGTCAAGTTTTATACAAATCCTTTCAACTCCTTCCAACCCATTGAATATAAATGAATAATGAACAATTTACACGCAAAACATTCAACACTGATGCTTAACTGTTAAAGATTTGGTGACTCAATAAACATACACCGTCTTATACTTAGATCGACTCAGTTTTTCATAGTTTTCACTTAAATCCGTCAATAATCGAACATTTACAGCCCATATCACAACATCTCACGATACTTTATTTATCCAGTAATAAAACGTCTTTCCCATAACTAATAAATGTCCTTCCTATAACATGATTATTACAGTATATTAGTACAGACAGGCCATCATTATGGGATAGTATACCACTCTCTGTAATCTATACGTTGTTACACCTCTCATTAAAACATACTCTATCATCAACCCTTATCATGCTGAAGTTAAATATCATTTTAAACAAAAAATATTTTTTTGAACTTTTGAGCTAGTCTGAATCAAGTTTTTATCACAATAATAAGTTTAAAGCAGAATAAGCTAAGATCAGACTGCACGTCTGTGCAATCTGATCTTAGTTTATATAGTCTGCCTAAGCATTACATGCACAGAAAACAGCATGATAAGGGTTAATATATCACTAACTTCTCCAAATATGACATGGATCAAATTCCACGACTACCAAACACGAATTAGCCGTGTCTATATTTCACTGTCTCAAGTGGCTATAATAATACCCATATTTAATACCACTATTATAACTGACCTAACTTTCTTAAAGATTTATTTTTAATTCCACCACTAGAAACACAAATGCTCAAGTGAGTGTCCTTTTGATGAATAAACGCTGAATTTAAATAAATACTATACTGTTGATGATTGCTCCATGAATTTCCAATTCTTCATCAGGTTAAATACTGAATCCATTCAGACTATTTTATTTACTTAAAAATTCTGTCTTTATTTGAGGACTTTCTGAAAATAGAAAAAGGAAAATCAAATCAATATTACCGGCAAATTGTTTTACTAAAATGGGTTTTTATGCTGCTTTAAACAGTTTTCAGTCATATTGTGAGGACGGGAGCTCCTAATATCAGATTCTTGGTATTTGCACAAATACTACCATAACATCCTTTCCTATCCTCTAGTTGCTATCCCACTTAGACTTAAAACTACACATCCCATGGTTGCAGACAAATTTTGGAAAAGTGTAGACCAACATTTGGGACCCTATGACTAGGAGGCTAACACTCTTAAGAAGTAAACTTGCGGTCAATAGTTTGAACCCCAGCGGCAAGAAAAATCTTTTCTGGCATTCAAATCACACCAGTGAGTTGATGAATAATGGCTTCTGCATAACAGTTATAAAGATAACAAAAGTTAAGACAAATCATATGCCAATAACTTAGACATAAAGATAAGCAGTGGCAGATCCAGAGGGAGTAAATGGGGGAGGTATGGCAATCAAACTCCACTCTTTTTCCTATATATTTCATTTTAATCTAGAAATTCATTTAAAATTGTGTTTAACATGTGCAAGGACCACCCCTCCCCACCAGACACCCCCCACCCCACCCCCATTTCGTGGGTTAAATGCAAGAGTGTACTTAGTGTATATACAATGTATATACACCAAGTACACTCTTGCACTGAACCCTCAATTTGTATGTTTGAACCCCCAGAAAACTAGGAACCAATAAAGCATAGGGCGTCTATTAGACTCTTACCTTAAAGGCTAAGACAGTCTCACTCTGTCCAAATAGTTCTGTTTTTCTAATTGTATTCATTTTAGGAGAAAAGTGTCTCCTACCTATTTACATTGAAAGAAAAGTGTCTATATTTTAACAAGTTTGAAACAGTTTTTATATTAAGCCATTATCTCCATGTATGCTAGAATGGATTTGTCCAATTATATTCTAATTTAATATCTGATTTACTGATAAGATATGACAATAAGATTGAGACATTCTAAACTGCCCAAATATACCCATGGGCTTAAAGTACCATTAACTAAATTATAGAATAACACATCTTAAACATGTTAGTTTTCGTAATCAGTGACATTATGTAATCCCCTTTTTAAATTCACTCTCTCCAGTTCAACTAGAACTTATTGTATCATTGTAGCCAAAAAAACTTTTCCCTTATAATGTACAAGTTTAAATGGGTGATTAAAGTCAAAATTATATTGGAAAAGAAAAGTGATAATGGGTCCTCAAGACTGTGTCTTGCTTGTAAAATTTATAATAGATACCGTAAAAATTCTTATAGGGCCACATGCTCTTATAACCCCCCCCCCTTTTTAGAGGTTAAAACCCACCATTTTTGAAGTTATTTTTAAAATTCATGGAGCCTCTTATAAAGGCCCATACCCACAAAATCAATCTCACTAAAAATTCAACAGAAACTTTATGCACCTTCTCCTAAATCAAATGTTAATAGTTTGCGCAGATTGTGTTTATTTTTGGCCATTTTTTCACTGTCTTTACAAATTTCAACGGCTCATCAGGAAATAGTTGTAACTGCATATATGTTTATAGGCAGTTACAACTGCTTTGCAATGAGCCATAGATATTTAGCATAGCCTCTCATACAAGCCCATCCCTTTCTAACAGAAATGCAATGCGTCTAATATATCTTTAACTGTATGTTTTCTATTAAGCCTACAGACCCATGTTCTTACTGTAGGGAAGTGCCCAGCCCAAGACACGAGAATAATTTATCAATTATGATTCGGTCAGTAAAAAATTTTGAATTTTAAGATTAAAACTCCATGGCTCAGCACGAAACAGTAGTATTTGCCTATATATTTATAGGCAGTTAAAACTGTTTTGTGCTGAGCCATCAAACTGTATGATAAGTTCCTTTTGTAAACAACCACAATGCTGAATAATCAACAAAACGAAACATAATCTGTTAAAGAATATAGATCTAAATAGATCCAATTGTTAAGATTTTATTTACAAAAGAATCCTTCATGAATTTTAATAGAAAACCTATATGACACCTGTTAAAAGATAACCCTTTTAAGAAAACAATAGCCTTTTTCTTAATATATTGCATATAAACTTTCCAAATTCTTGTCTATAATTGTTTAAGTTAATCAGTCGATTGATAATAAACTTAATTCCTGCACTAAGACATTATTCCTCTGTACATTTAACCATTCTTGATTTCAAAACTGTGCAATGATTATTAATTCCAAAACAATCAAATAATGGCATTTTATGCACAATATAATGTAGAACTTTCAAGACTATTTAGTGAATCTGAAAGTGCACATGCGGTTTGAGAAGGGAAGATTTTGCGTAATTAGATATTGACGTGGTTGAACAGAAATGCCATCAAATAATTCACCGAAATACACATGAATATCTTGAACTACACTCACTTTCATCCTCAGATACCCCAGGGTCTCCCTATTTGCTACGCTAATCATCATGTCGATACAGCATAGCAAATAGGGAGACCCCAGGGTATGTGCTTTTGACAAAACAAGGAAGTGCCATCGAAGATTTAGTATTTATAAAAGAAACAAGATGTGTTTGTGAAACACGAATGCCCCCGGAACGGCATTTTTTTTTCAAAGTTTGACCTTGACATATGACCTTGACCTTGTCACATGACCTTGACTTTGGTACCAGCGGATGCGGATCATTGAGATCTATCATCATGCCAAATATTAGCTTTGTATCTTGAATAGGCTTGAAGATATTGGCAAGGTTAAGTTTTCGGGTTAAGTTTTCGGACAGATGGACGGACAGACGGACGGACAGACGGACAGACAGACGGACAGACAGACAGACAGACAGACGGACACGAGTAAAACAATATGCCCCCGATCTCTCGATACGGGGGCATAAAAATCGACTTTTATTAATTGATGTACTTCTTTTGAAGAGCATATCAATAAATTAACCACTCTGCAGGAAACAAAGTTTTTTCATGCAGTACAAACTAAGACCAGCATGCACAGATGTGCAGTCTGATCTTAGTCTGCACTGCCTACTTTCTATTGATTTTCTTATGGAGAAAAGTGGCTAAGATGGCCCAAAAATTTATACTTTATTAGTTACAAAATTTAAAATCAGCAGGAAAGTGATTACGATAATTCTAGTTCTTATGGAATTTGAACAATTTCACTCATAATGTTAAATTTCGAAGGATCAGTGCAACACTATTATAAGTGCTTATAAATATATAGGCACTTACAATAGTGCTGCACTGACCCCTCGATTTTGACTTCCAAGAAAGGATAAACAAAACCTAGCAATTTGATACAAGTCCTTAGGGCTAACAATAGTTTTTAAGGTTTCAATAATACTTTTGTTTGCAAACTTTGTTGTTCATTTTAATCTTTCAATCGATTCCATTAGGATCCTAATAATTCGTCATATTTGAAATTCGAACATGACAAATAGAAAAGCTTCATTATTAATTGACTTATTGACCTAAACAATCTAGAAGGACTTTTCAGTTGCCTTCATTATGCTTGGGTGAGTGATAATTCAGCCTTATGGTATGTTATATCAAAACAAAACAAAAAATGTAAAAAGTTTTGACATATGATTTGATATAGCAGTCCACACTAACAAATGTATAATTTCTTCTTTAATGCTTTTCGGTGGTTTATTGAGAAATAACGGTAGTTTATCATTTGATAATCTCACTGCCAAAGCAGTAAAATTATCAAAAACTTATACCCTGCTTTAGTGCATTTAATCCTATCTGACGTCATCTATGCGGGGCGAAATAAGTGACGTCACAATAAACGTTGCATAGCAATCACGCGCAAAATGACGCGCTTTACAGAAATATGTCCTAAAAATTTCACATTTTGTCTCAATTTTGCATTAAAGAAATAGAATAATCGTTTCTTTTTTGTGTAAGATCGATTAATATTTCACTTTGTGAACAAGAAAAGCTATATTTTTACTCGTGGCTTTGCCACTCGTGAAAATATAGCTTTTGTTGTTCACTCAATGAAATATAAATCAATCTTACACTGAAACAAACGATTATCCTCTATATACCATGCTAGAGTTTCTGTTTGATGCAATTAAGCTGCTTCAATCCTATAACCATACTTCTGATCCAAAAATAGTCCCCTTGTTCACTCTTTACTACTAAAAACCTACTTCAGATGATTGAAAATACATTAATTTTAAGAATTTTGAACATTCTACCCTTTATATGTGGTTAATTTACTTTAAACAATCCTTTAAATCGTTGTTTGGAGAAAGTTAACATTAAAATAAAGGAAAAAGGAGAAAAAACACAGATATCAATTTGCTTCGGTGAATACTTGAAGAAAGCACATAAAATCTCCTTCTTCATGTTTTGTTGGGCTCTCAGCAGCGTTTATTGTGTGAACAGTAGTCAAATTGATCAAATTGCTTTTTATTAGCACATAACAGGAGTATAAATGGGCAAAATACTCACATGAACCTTAAAACATAGTATGTAAGTCCTCTCAGGGCTTTGATCAAATGGAATTTTGTCTATCAATACAGTATTCAATAAGGATCTCAATACACATTTCTTTATTGTTTACCATCTTATCATAGATTGTAAGCAAAGATCTTTGTCTATATATGATCTTTATCTACTATACTATTTTCATTGTTATTTCAATATTGCTTACTGTAAGAACTCTTTGATATATCTCTGTGACCTTAGTTGTGCATTACATTTCGATGGTTTAGTGCGAGAGTATATTAAGTGTATATACATTGTATATACACTTAATATACTCTTGCGCTGAACCCTCGATTTGTACAACCAAGGTATACTATAAAAAGCACATTGCAAAACTTCAACTTAGAAAGGCTTCCCAAGACTCAAACAACCCAAGGTCATCATTGATTTTATCAAGTATATCAAATCAAATATGTTAACTTTGGTTATAAAATGTAAAACAGAAATGAAAATTTAAAATCTAGTAAAATCCAAAGGGAAAGAGTATTGCAAAAAAAATATTACTTTTTAAAACATATTACATTTAAAACAACTTTCAGAGAATTAATGGGTATAAAACATATTTCGAGAAAAGTTGCACTTCTTTCTTGGCATTACTATAATTGAAATAAACTATAAGATGAAACTATACACTATGAGAAAATAAATACCATTTTCTTTGCACTACTATATAAATGGAAAAAAATATTGCATCAGGGTTTAAAGGGATCCATGCATGTTTTCAATTGATTTGTTAGTCTGAGACTGTCAAATTAGTAGACAGGTCCCTCAAAACTATATCTTATGCGAGCCCCAAAGACCCTTTTGGCATCAGCTTCAGACAAGTATTAAATACTGTCCAATACCTTCTTAATCTTAAACCAGGGAAAAGCTCATAATTCATGTATTCTTTCTCTTTTGGCAAGGACACTGAAACCTAAGAAAGGACCCTTTAGATCCCAATTATTGAGCCCTTTGGACCCTATTTTGTTGAACCTTGGGGCATGAAATATACATCACTTTCTTAGCATAACAATAATTGATGAAAATGAAATATCCTATAATATAATACAATTCATATTGATTACTTTATCATATTCAAGGTTTGTATAAAATAAGACCTACCGGTATTTGAGGTCAAGCTGACTCTAGAGGCTTACATATTTGGTAGAATTAAAACCTATACAGTATGTAATCTATTATGACCAATCATTATCTAATCTACAAATCTATCTCATCTTAAATCAGGTCTACAGAAGCTTAAGACAGAAAATCTTTTCCCTGATGTCTGATACCTGTACATGTTTTTGCCTTATCTGTCAGAAAACAGACAATATCGTGAATGGTGAATCTTCTTTTTTATCTTTTTCATGTTCTATGTTGCCTCTTCCATATTTAGTTAGAGGACAGTCTTCAATTCTTTTCCAAAGTTGATGCCTAATGGGTCCTGGGGACTCACATCAGATAATTTTGAGAGTCCTTACTACTTCATTGAGAGTCTCAGACTGGCAAATCCTGCATCCCTTAAAACCATGTCTCTATTATACAAACAAAAGGGCCATTGGCCCTAAAGCGCTCACCTGATGCATGGCTTAACGAAAGTCAGATTTCAAGAAGTAAACATTTCAGTTTAATATGTTGCCTCTAAAATACTAAAAAACCCTCTATCAAACTTGTGTAAGATTTCAAGACAATTTCAAACTTTACCTGGGTTTCACACAAACATTCTGATCAAGTTTCAAGATATTTGAGTAAACAAGGTTTATTTAAGATTTGACCCCTTGACCCCATTTTTAACCCCACTTAGCTCAATTGTGAACTTGACTGAGATTTGATGAAGACAAACATTCTGACCAAGTTTCAAGACATTGTAGCCAAAAATGTGCCTCTAGAGTGCTCATAAGGTTTTTTTAAGATTTGACCCCTTGACCCCATTTTTGACCCCAATTGACCCAATTTCTAACTTAACGGTGATTTGATGCAGATAAACATTCTGACCAAGGTCTCAAGACTTTTGGACCAAAAATATGGCCTCTAGAGTGCACACAAGGTTTTTCTAAGATTTGACCCCTTGACCCCATTTTTATCCCACTTGACCCAATTTCGTACTTGACCAAGATTTGATGGAGACAAACATTCTGACCAAGTTTCTAGACGCTTGGGTCAAAAATCTGGCTTCTAAAGTGCACACAAGGTTTTTCTAAGAATTGACCCCTTGACCCCATTTTTGACCCCACTTGACCCAATTTCGAACTTGACTGAGATTTGATGGAGACAAATATTGTGACCATGATTCAAGACATTTGGGCCAAAAAAGTGACCTCTGGAGTGCACACAAGGTTTTTCTAAGATTTGACCCCTTGACCTGATTTTTGACCCCACTAAACCCAAATAAGAACTTGACAGAGATTTCATTGAGACAAACATTCTGACCAAGTTTCAGGACATTGGACCAAAAAAATGGCCTCTAGACTGCACACAAGGTTTTTCTTACATTTGACCCCTTGACCCAATTTTTGACCCCATTTTTGACCCAATTTAGAACTTGACTGAGATTTGATGGAAACAAACATTGTGACCAAGTTACAAGACATTTTGGCCTAAAATGTGGCCTCTAGAGTGCACACAAGGTTTTTTCTAAGATTTGACCCCTTGACCCCATTTTTTTCCCCACTTGACCCAATTTCAAACTTGACCGAGATTTAATGGAAACAAACATTGTGACCAAGTTACAAGACATTTGGGCCTAAAATTTGGCCTCTAAAGTGCACACAAGGTTTTTCTAACATTTGACCCCTTGACCCCATTTTTGACCCAACTTGACCCCATTTCAAACTTGACCGAAATTTTATGGAAACAAACATTGTGACCGAGTTTCAAGACATTTGGGCCTAAAATGTGGCTTCTAGAGTGCACACAAGGTTTTTCTAATATTTAATATATAGAGTGCACACAAGATGTTGACGGACGACCGGACGGCGGACGCCGGACACAGCTCTTTCACAATAGCTCACCTTGAGCACTTTGTGCTCAGGTGAGCTAAAAAGGGTATATTTTTGATTTTGCATTTTTAATCGGTGACAGATATTACATAAAAAAACACTTGTTGATAAAACTTTAAGTATAGTACATGTATTAAAGTTTATGAAAAGAGTATTTAGGCAAAGAATGAGGGTAGCATAATCATTGAGAAACACTTCTTTCTTTCACGAAGTTAAATTACTATTTAAGAAATGAAAATACAACCAGACAATAATTTAAGTGTAAACTCTCATAAAAGCCCATATTTGACCATAAAAGGGCAGAGGTGTGATTTTAGGACCTGATTTTAGAGCCCATATAAACAGTACAGAGGTGATAAGTCCTCTATTGATCCAATTTATACTTCAGATAGTATTAACAGGTGATAGTAGGAGTTGGTGGTCTTACTCATAAATCAATGTTTTTTTATGCCCTTTTCAAAAATATTTCAGTTATATTGCGGAAGCTGGTATAGCTGGAACACCTAACAATGGATTCCTAGCATTCCTCATACCAGTACTACCATTACATCCTTTCCTAGCCTTCAGCTGCCATCCCACACAGGTCTATGAATTTGTAGCCAGGTTGAGTATAAGGGATGTTTGTACTGCCTTGCCTTACAAGCTAGCTTTTATTGCGACGTGGTAGAGCACTCATTTTGGGATGTAGAGATCCCGGGTTCGAACTCTGACGGGGTCGAATATTTATTTGCAGGTTACATTTGGCGCCCACTGTAAATAACCAACATGAGGTGGTGGTTATGTGATTTGGTAGTTGAGGATTTTTAATTTGAGAAGATTTGTGGAAGAATCTTAATTGTCAAGGGGGTGTATGTAGCCAGGTTGTGTATAAGTGGTGTTTGTACTGCCTTGCCGTACAAGCTAGCTTTTATAGCGAAGTGGTAAAGCACTCGCATTGGGATGTAGAGATCCAGGATTTGAATCCGAACAGAGTCAAATATTTACTTGCAGGATACAATTATCAAACCATTGATGGAAGACATGTAATCAGAAAGGATGAGTGCCACTATCCGTAATTTAACCCAGGATCTTTTAAAATGTAGTCCGACGCGCTACCAACTGGGCTATGACGGTGGCTTTCTCACATTTTTAATCAAACAAAGATTTTTATATAGCATAGACCTGTGAGTGACATTTCCAACAATTTCACCTTAGCACCAAGTAAAGTCTCTAATCAGCCCCCACAGCTACAGTCTGATCAGAGTCTTTGATTGGTTCACAAATTAAAAAAAGATTTTTACAACGAAATTGCACCTGAGTGTGACATTTCCAATATTTCACCTTTGCACAAACTAAACACGCTGATTCCCCTGTGTAGCCACAGTCTAATAAGTCTTTACTTCCTACTCTCGTAGACAGAAATTTCCTTAAATTTTCTTTAGACATGAGTGAGTGTTTTCTATGCAGAGTTTGGCCGTCAAGGCTGACCAAAGTTGGCATGTTGTAAATATCTTGCACAGACTTGACAATAATCATAGCCAACAATGAAGGTCCATAGGAAGCATTTTGAGGTTGATGGTGGCTGGAAAGGGAGAGAGGGGGTGGGTGGGGGTGCTGAATTATTCATTTTGACAAAATTCAAAATCAACATTTTGTTTTGTAATGAATCAAACATATAGGTGTAGCTGGGTTGAATATACCGGTAAGGTGTATTTGTACTTCTTTGCCTTACAAGGTGGTGACATAGTAGAGCAATCTCTTTTAGATAGAGATGTCCAAGGTACAAATCCTAACGGAATCCTATATTTACTTGTGTGTTACATTTGGCGCCCACCGTAAATAACCCACACAAGGTGGTGTTTATGTGATTGGGTAGTTGATGATGTTGAATGGAGAAGATTTGTGGAAGAATCTTAATTGTCGAGGGGATGTATGTAGCCAGGTTTAGTCTAAGAGATGTTTGTACTGCTTTGCTGTACATACTAGCTTTTATGGTGACATGGTTACAAAAGCTCTTGCTTATGGGCAGAAATTTTTGATGTGAATCCTGACCGAGTCATATAATTTATATTATTATCTGGGGGTTACATGTATATGATTGTATAGAAACACATGAAATGCAAACAATACATGAAATTTCTATTGTCACCAACATTTAATTTTTTTCTTGAACCAGTAGATCTTGCAATCAACAATAAGACTATTGGTTGAATGTTCAAAAAACAACAATATCATGAAATTTGCAAAGAACAGAAATTCAGATGTAATGAAATTTTTGAAGAACCAATTTTTTTCCCTCTTATTTTCACATAAATCTAACAACTTTCATGGCATGTAAACAGTTATGAATTTTTTAATGAATATTTTCAGATAAAATCAAGTTAATGACATTTTGATTACTTAATACTATTTAATGTTACTTTATTCTTTACTCATAAATATGGATATGCGTTCATGAATATGAAAATTTGCCCTAATCTCTATAGTGATCAACTATTACTTTTCTATATTACAGCATAAAATTTTGTAAACTTTTCTAATTAATGCATAATATTATAGAGTAAAGAATACTTAATTGGAATAGCCTTACATGAAATTGTTTAATCCTCTTTAAAGACTTTCTTATTTGCACAATTCAAATCTGTGATCTAAATCTAAAAAGCTCAGGTTAGTTAATCCTAAATCCCTAATGGCAATCCTTATCCATTAATGAGTCATTTATTTCTATGACCCATAATCAAATAGTTCTATTTCAAATGATTGGCAAAATTTTCTTCTAACCCCCCAAAGTGTATTTTCACTATGATGCATCATAACAATTAATATTAACCCAAATTGATGGTTCAGCGGGAAACGGTTGAAACCTATAAACATATATGTTGAATTGTTCTCCACACAATCTATTGAAGTAATTGCCTGTGTTAACTTTTTAGTTAAGTTTTTCTAACATTTGTCCTTGGTAGATGACCTTGACCTTATTGACATGCCAAATTGTATCTAGAAAGGGATTAAACCAATGGAAACGTTAAGTTTTTGGTTAAGCTTTGCAGGCATAGTGACAGACCATTAACTGATTGACAGCTGAACTTCTCTTTTACAATATTACAAATTTTAAGTTTAACAAGTTGCTTCTCAGTTCAGTTTAAATACCTTCAATTGGATCTTGAGAATCCTGAAAGGAAAAGGTCTACACACAAGTAGACAGATGGATGGACAGACTGACAACAGACATGGTGAAACCAATATACCCCCTACTTCGTAGGTTGGGGTAAAATAAGTTAAATAACAAAGGGCAGTTAAAGACTTATAATGGATGTGTATGATTACACGCAATAATACCCACCTGTTGACTGTAACTCTAATTTTGAGAAACGATGACTTTTTCCTTAGAAATTCATGATTTTTCATATTTTGATTTCTTTATTGCTTTGAATAGGCTTTTATGCCACTTGAAACAATCTTTCAGCTATATGATAGCTGGCGCACCTAACAACGGATTCCTGGTACAGTATTTCCCCTGATAATAGCGCCCTGACCCTAATAGTAGCACCCCTACATTTTTTACTAAACCTAGAAAACCTACTAAATAAATTTTTGGAACTTTTTGAGACTTCTTCTCTAATTTGAGATGAATTTCCTCTAAACAATCATTTATATTATTGTTTAAAGAAACTTTACCTCAAATTAAAGGAAAAGGACCTAAAAGACATAAGTTTAATAATTTTGTTAATCAGAAAATGCATACTAAATAAAAGCTTCCTGGCCATGTTGTGTATAGCTCCCAGGAGCTTTTATTAGGAGAAATACGATATTTCTTGCACTAGTACTACCAATACAACCGTTCCTAGACTCCAGTTGCTATCCCACATAGATCTACAATTATCACTAACTGGTTGGAGACAAATTTTTGGAAAGGATGAGTGCGACTGTCGGGGATCGAACTTGTGACATCATGATCGGAAGGCCGACACACTGCCAACTGCACTATGATGGCAGCTTAAAATTAACAGCCTTTGAAATACATGTATCACCAATTGTCAATGGTAGTTTTTAGGTTCCAAATCATTTTTCAAACCACCTTAATTTTCACATTATTCAAAGCCCCTTTAAGTCCATAGGTTATCAAGATAAGTTAGAAAGTGTGATAAAACAAAGAGGTTTTCAATTACCAACTTGACAATCTGATACTTATCTTGTACCCATAATCTTAGAAATTTGATCAACACAATACACATTTTGACCTCCCCTGACATTTTACAATAAATCAGTTTTATAGGCATACTGATTACATTTTTTTTTGGGGGGGGGGGGGGGGTTGAAGGAAGAAAATACTTCTGTTTTAAGAAGCTATTGATCCTAAACTCTTGGACTTGGCTGCCGTCATAGCACAGTTGTAGCACATCTAGCTGGAGGTGAGGAAAGGATGTCATGACAGAACTGGTGTGAGATATACCAGGAATCCATTGTTTTGTCCTCAAGCCGCTGCTAATCCAAACCCTTTTCACGTTTTACCAAGAAAACTTTTTTTATAATTGGTTGAAATTTTAAGAATTTTGTGAATCTTTTTCTGAAAGTTGAGGTAACTTTCCTCTAAGCTATCATATTATTGAATGTTTTGAGCAAATTAACCTCAAATTAAAGGTTAAAAAAAAAAGGTAACAAGAGGGCCATAGTGGCCCTTTATCACTCACCTGAATCAATAATCTAAAATTGTTCAAGGTTTTTCTTAAATATGTCCCCGTGACCTAGTTTTTGACGCGACATAACCCAATTTTGAACTTGTCAGAGATTTCACCAAGATAATCATTCTGACCAATTTTCATGTTGATTGAGCTAAAAATATGGCCTCTAGAGTGTCCACAAGGTTTTTCTAAATTTTGACCCCGTGACCTAGTTTTTGATCCTACTTGACCCAATTTCAAACTTGTCCGAGATTTCATCGAGATAATCATTCTGACCAATTTTCAGGTTGATTGGGCTAAAAATATGGCCTCTAGAGTGTCCACAAGGTTTTTCTAAGATTTGACCCCGTGACCTAGTTTTTGACCCAACTTGAGCCAATTTCGAACTTGTCCAAGATTTCATCATGATATTTATTCTGTCAAATTTTCAAGTTGATTGGGCTTAAAATATGGCCTCTAGAGTGTCCACAAGGTTTTTCTTAATTTTGACCTTGTGACCTAGTTTTTGACCCCATTTGACCCAATTTCAAACTTGTCCGAGATTTCATCAAGATAACCATTCTGACTAATTTTCAGGTTGATTGGGCTAAAAATATAGTCTCTAGAGTGTCCACAAGGTAAATGATGACAACAGACGACGGACACCGGACGACGGATGACGCACGACGGACATCACACAACTCCAAAAGCTCACCTGGAGCACTTCTGCTCAGGTGAGCTAAAAACGCATCAAAATGATGCATATTTTTCAACAGAAAATGGGTACTCACTAAAGGCTCTCTGTAAATATTTTATATAATGCTCCTTCGAGCATTTATTACAATATATGTTATGTAAAGAAAAAAAAATATTCACCCATTTTACCAGGTAGTTGATCAAAACCTGAGCTGGGTAAATCCAATCTTACATGATTATAATTCAGCTCTACAATAATATGGGGATATCAATATCAAAATTGTCCCATCAATACTCAATAACACATGACCATGGTTTTAAATCGCTTCATTTTACGCATAACTGAGCATGCCCGATAGAAAGATTACTGGCGATCAATTTCTTCTCAATAGTAATGATGGTAATAAAGCAGTATAAACAGCCTTGTATACTGGATAATGAAATGGTGCAAACTGTTTGCAAATTATATCCTGCTTTTAACCAGGGTATGACACTATGGGGAGTCTGGGAGTCCGAGACTCCTAATTTTGAGGACAGGACCCATTTACTTTGCAAGTTAGGAGTCCATTGGACTCCTTGGTCAGAGAATATTCCCTAAAACAAATGATCAGAGAAGTCTAGAGTCCTAAGTTTCAACCAATAATCTCTATTTGTCAAAGCCTCGGATCTTTTTCATACAAAAGTTGTTGCAAATAACATTTGGTTGTATCTACTTGTTATTTTGAAAGAAAACCATCCTCAATTTTCTCCAAAAATATGAAAATTTGGACTCCCTAATTTGAGCTGTGACTCCGTCATTTGACAAGACAGTTTGGAGTCTGCTTGACTCCTTTTTCTCAGAAGTGTCAAACCCTGTGAATGAAAGTGCACATGCAAAGCAGGTATTTTGCAAACAGTTTGCTCGGTTTTGTAAAGGGTGTGGAAATGAGACTTTTCTCCACTTGTCCAGGATCAAAATGAACTTATCCATAAAAACATGAATTGATATTTATTGTGAAAAAACATTGTTTTTTTTAATGAAGAAAATTCTGCAACCCAGCATTTTCTTCATTAAAGACAATGTTTTCTCCCCTTTGATACAACTTTGACTTTTCTCCTAGATCTTTTAATACAGTTCCATGATATGCTCCGCTATCTACTTATCCATGTAGACAAGTGGCATAGAAAAATGTACTTGCTTGCAAGTGAAAAAGCCCGAGTAGGACAAGTCAGGATTCCACACCCCTGGTTTTGTTATACTGCACAGGTTAATATTGAGGCCCTCTTTCAAGGCTTCAACCTGTCTACAATATACTTTACATGTTACATTTGAATTCCTTAAGACAGACAGACAGACATATTGTTGTCATCAGTAATTCTGTTATATTTCAACTGTATGGAAACTTGCAGATTATCAAAATGGCAATGATCAAAGATACACATTCTACATGGCTACCTGTTTTGTTTGCTTTATTTGTTTGTATTCGATCTATATTTCAATTTGTTTGTTTCTTTGAATGGTGTTTAATTCACACTGCTTTGCTCAAACGGTTCTCTAGTACTATTGTGAAAACTGGAGCACCTAACCATGGATTCCTGCTATTTCTCTCACCAGTTCTACCACAGCTTCCTTTCCAGACCTCCAGCGACTCATCTGATTGATTGATTGAATGGAATTTTACCCCGCTTTCAACATTTTTTCAGTTATATGGCGGCTACTTGAGCAGCGACTCATCTGACATAGGTTTATAATTATCCACCATTGGTTGGAAACAACATATCGTCAACGTCATTCTAAAACCTCGTAACTACAGCTTTAATTCAGCTGTAGTTACGATGTTTTAGAATGAAGTCGACGATATAGTGAATTGATTTCAGTTTTACTTTTCCAAACAAAATATTTAACTTCTATCTTAAGTCATTGCTTAAATTAATAATTTGTTTTAAGCTTTTTTTTGATTTTGTGAGTGTAATGTACCCTGGATTATTCAATATCGGAGATTTACAGTTGTGAAGACGTGGTAGAATGGCTAAAATCCTCGTTGCCTAGGCAAAGATAAGTGGGGGTAAAGCCAATCAAAATTCTTCATTTCCCAATGAAACCCTATGTTGTGGGTCCTCGTTTTAAAAAATGCCCCCTCTTTCTAATAGTCTAGACAGTTTGAACAACATGTTATCTCAAAATTGATGCATCTCTTAGGAAACATTTCTAAATAGTTCATATTAATTGTTTTTACTCTAATAAGCAAATTTGTACACCTGTATTTATAATTAATAATCTGTAGGTTGAACTCTAATAAGTGCGCTACAGTTGCCAAGTCGTCTGCTAAATACCCCTGCTGATGTCGTCTGCATTTATGAAAATATTTATGTCAATCCAAAACGCACTGTATTATACAGTATTATCTAATAGAATTTGATATAATTTAAAATTTGAATGCAAACTAAGTATTACTGCGATATGTTAATGTAGCCTAGGACTATTTCTCAATAAATACATGTATTGAATATATCTACACAGTGATCTTACACATGTGTGATCTTTTTTTAATCGTTTTTGAGCTAATAGATCCAGTCGTCGATTTTAAAACATGTTCAAAACAAAAGTGAATTGCTACCTTCAAGAGAATCAAAGTCACAGGATCAATATAAAAAGCATACCGTGTCAAATCAAAAACAAAATTTCGATTACCTTTCATGTCGCAAAATTCGAACATACCCGTATTCCAACCTGCCCAACGTTTAAATTATCCGTTCTGGGTGATAACCCTTCACTTTAAACCACGCCCAATTTGGAATGATAGCTCCTCCCTTTATTCAATATGCCAAAAGAAATGTTGGGGATAACGCGAAAAGTTTACTTTTCTGTTGATATGAAAGTATATTGCATTATAAACAAGGGCAGAACTACCATAACGCACATTACGCGAGTGCGTAATAGAAATAAATCCTCTTTCGGAAAATGTCGTGGATGGACTATCTTAACATCGAAACAACAGCTTATTCAAGATGTAGTTACGATGTTTTGATTATTCACCAACACTCATATCAAAGAAATGTGGAGCGGACGGTAGACATTCGTCTTTTATTCTTTTATGGGGTTGATTCACGTTTTTGAAGGCGTAAACATTTGCAGAGACCCAAAACAAGGATTAACGCCAGAGTGCGAAGCACGAGATTGTTAAAGCGTTTTGAGGGAAAAAATGTGAATCGACACTATTAGCCTATTGTAGGCCTATTAAAGAAAGACTCGAGTATTAAATCAGGCAAGCATAGATTGCAAAATGATTTAAACAATCGCTTCAAAACAAGCTCCAAACCCATGAATGTGCTGGAAAAATTTCGTCATGCATTGCATCATCACTTTTGCTTGTACAGACGTTGCTTGGTAAAATCATGTCGTCTCGGAAATTTTACGCGGGAATAAGATCAACGTCTTTATTTATTCTCTATGATAATGTTAGTGATAAAAACTGATAAAGTGTACAGGCCCAGACCAAGAATATTCAAGTAAGGAAAGCCGGGCGTTAACGGCACGGGAATTTACTGATAAATCCAAGCTCGTTAACGCTCGGGTTCTCTACGTTAACGTATGCCCATAACGATCCGAAAACGTACATTTTATGCAATCATATTCTATATACTTTATAATGGTCGACTTCTGAGTGCATATACAAAATCCTTGTTTCTGCTATGATAAACGTTTGATTTTGACGTAGATATATATTACACTGCCTGTTTTCATACGCAATCAAAGGTGGCTGTATTTTGGCATCATCTGTTTTCGTCTGTCCCGGGACGTCCGTCCGCACCCTCTTTTCTTCATCAATTCAACTCCTTCACTGGCAACAATTATGGACGAATTTGCGTAGAACTTTCACAGCATGCTCCCCTTTAAATGAAAATGAACGCCATGGAAAGGGGGGGGGGGGTCATGCTAAATACCTTGTTAACGCAACTCATACTACAATACTTGACGGATTTGCTTGAAACTTTCACAGTTTCTTCTTCATAATTTGGACAGTTACATATTGGTGTCTTTTAGTGGTATATCGCTGCGTCACAGAAAAAGATACTGTAATGTAAAATTCCTTCACTAGTGATCGTGACTCCCTAGTAAAACCATGGACAGATTTGCATGAATCTTTCACAGATTATTCGATATAACGGCAAGAGTTTCCGGTAACGTCAAAATAAGATATACGTTTACATATAAAACCATTGTATTCGCTACTTACAAGTTTGTCCACATTTAAATTGGAATAAAAGACAAGGTCTTTGAAAGTTGATTATTTTGATATGCCTTACATTAATTTTATAAAAAAAAAATGTAATTTTCAATAGAACCTAAAACTTACACCAGAAATGTCGCCGTCAGATGTAACAAAAAACAAAAAACAAAAAAACGACAGTGTTTGACTAAATTTGTAATATCATAAAGAATAATGACGTGAGATGCTTGAAAATTTACAATGTAAAATGAATTATGCCACATTGCCACATAATTCATAACTACTTTTACTTGAATCGTGTCGCCAATTCATCCATGCAGTTAGCACGAAAAAACAATATAACGACAAAGAAATTCGACAAGAAATGTTTAAACGTAAAACGAAAGAAAGAGGATTCCCATGTTAACATAGATGGGGCGATTATTTTTTACTTTGCTTGTTATTTTGAGGCATGTGTCGAGAGTAATGGTATTTCTCTTGGTTTTTAGAAGTCCGTGTGAGTTTTATTCTTGTTACCAATCCGTTGAATTGGTAGAATTTGCGCTTTTCATTTATCAATTTCTCTAAAATTTGTCATTTTTGAATCTTTTGAGATTAGGATATCGGCCTTTGATTCCTTCTGGAAAAAGGATGGCTAGCTGATCTTTTTTTTTTTTTTTTTTTTTTTTTTCTCGAAAGGCGAGGTTCTTATTTCAATTCAAAAACACCACAAGGGAAATAAAACTTGTCACAGAATGTGACTTAATAACCCCCAAAAGTGTTTTCTGAGAATGAGATACTTTGACAGGAGAGGCATAAAATGCTTCAAATATAAAGATAACTCTTGAACCTGAGGGATTTGAGACCTCTAAATTGCAAAACTTCAACATGTGATAAATGTTTGTAAAAACTTTTAAAGAATTAAATGAAAACTAAAGGAGGAGTTTGCGACACAAAATTACTAGTATATGTGTACGAAACGAAAAAAATGTCTGCAGTTCAAGGGCAGATAATTCTTGAACCAGAGGAAGTTGAGACTTCAAAATTGCGTCTTGCAAAACCCCGACATGTGATAAATGTTTTAAAGGTATTGAAGGAAAACTGAAGGAGGAGTTTGTGACACAAAATTACTAGTATATGTGAACGAAAAAGAAAAAA
The DNA here is from genome assembly GCA_948146395.1 of Fragum whitleyi. Classification (NCBI taxonomy): domain Eukaryota; kingdom Metazoa; phylum Mollusca; class Bivalvia; order Cardiida; family Cardiidae; genus Fragum; species Fragum whitleyi. The sequence goes on along the minus strand of OX411548.1, from coordinate 8,127,915 downwards.
AATGTATTAAGTGTAAGAGCAGATAACTCTTGAACCGGGGGGAGTTGAGACTTGAAAATTGCTTAGTGCAAGACTTCAACATGTGATAAATGTTTGTATAACATTTCAAAGCTTTAGAAGGAAAGCTGAAGTATAAGTTAACGGCAAAATGTTACTAGTATATATGTCCAAAGCTTTTAAAGTAAAACTGATTAAAGGAAAACTGAAGGAGGACTTTGTGACACAAACGTTTTTGTAGCTTCTTTTGTTAGATATTTGCGAATCAAACTTATCTGGCGAATAGCACAATAGGCTGATTTGCATACATTTGTGACATGAGTATCTAGTGACATATCATCCGAGAGACAATAACCTAGGTTTCTTGCAGAATCGGTAAAAGGAA